>ML783371.1:999506-1031207 GCA_009831015.1 Picea engelmannii | reverse complement strand
TACCTCCTAGTCTCTTATATATACCAAGGAGACATTTTCATTTTGAATTATCTTGTACTTGAACATTTAAGTGGGGTAAAAGGAGGTTTCCCCCTCGAAGAGGCTTCTTATTTGAAATTATCTCTTTTTCAAGGCGTTGAGTACTTTTTCTAAGGATTTTCTATGCTATATTGATATTTGGTTCTTAACAAACCGATATTATCAATGGATTTTTCTTCAAGCCTATGATGGTAGGGGGAAGGAAATGCATTGTAGTAATGCATGAAAGAGGCTTGATTATGAGGGCGGATAAGTTCGGGTATTTGTTTGTATAACTTGGTGAAACACAAGTTGAAAGACTTGATGGTCTCATCATCCTTATAGGTGACATTATTGTATTCCCTTAACTTCTCGGCGGGGCTTTTGGATTTCCCATAAGTGGATCAAAACTAATAGATTAACTCCTTCCAAGTAGACATAATCTTAGGAAGAAGGTCAAAGAAATCAGCCGCAACCTTTCCTTCCAAGGAATTGACGAAAAATCGCATGCACGTGTCATTGTCGTTGGCCCCTATGTTATGAAAAGCATTAGAAAATGCCACCAAGTGTTTGTTTGTACTCACAGTGTTATTTCCTGAAAACTTGGGCATTTTCTCTTTAAACTTTGGCAGTGGACGAGTAGTAGGTGATAGGTTAATATGAGAGGACGCATGCCACGGTGTGGTTGTGGCATCTTCTTTGAAATGAAAAATCCCATACTTTTTAATGACTTTGGTGGGTTTTGTGGTAGATTGGATAGGGATATGGTGTCTATAAAAGCTACCAATCACTAATGATGATGAATATTTAGAAGATGGAGCACTTGGAATGCCACCAAATCCTCCACTAGGTTCCATATTGTGGATAATAGGTGAGGAAAAGAAAGATGAAGTGGATGAATCAGATAAATTTCTCCTTCGAGCACTTTGTTGAACAGATAACACAACATTTCTTCTTCCTATTTCAGCAATACGATTGATTTCAGGTGACAATCCTCTTCTTCTTCTAGAAGCATGAGAGTCTAAGGAAATGAAAAAAAATCCAAAACTTGAAGAAACAAAGGGGTTACTGTTGATCTCTAGGCTCTCTACGTCTAGCTTCCAATTGTTCTTGAGCAACAATATCTCATTCAATTGCCGCCCAAGAATGGTTAAGCTCATCACGGGTCCTGGCAGTGTCTAAAATAGTATGAAACAATTTCAAAGCAATGTTGGTTTGGTCTTGGAGATCGGGCTCAAGATTGGGTTGCCTTGTAACAGGAACAGTCATTAAGAGTAAAACAGTCAAAGAATCAATTTCATAACAGAAATATGTATCGATGAAAATCGAGTATAAAAATTAACCGGAGAGATATGGAAGATCTCCCCAGCGGAGTCGCCAAATAAATGTTGAGGAAAAGATATGAAATAATCTTACTCAATCATTTTCAGACTTTGCTTGGCCAAACAAAAGTAAACGGGAATATCACCCTATGTTTATATCCAAAACAAATGACATCCTAACTCACAAGTATTAATTACGAGTGTTTAGGCTAGTCTTTTATCAAAAAAATATTGCTGGAAATTTCTTTTTTATGTAATTTTCTAAACATATCAGTTGCTGAAATAAATGTAAAGATAGAAGTAAAGTCACCAAGATGATAATCGAGACAGATGAGACATAAAAAAATCTTTTATTTCATTCAAATTCACCAAAGAGTCATTTTCTTTACAAAATCTCATGTTGAAATTTTGGACCAAAGTCAAAATTAGACATCCCCAATGGAACATACAAAAGGACCTCTGACAAAAAACCAAATTGAACTCTAAATGTAGGATCAACTTGTCATAGATTGCTTCCCACTCGACTTTGCACAATGGCCTTTATCAATCATTAAAATTAATTCACAAACAGACAAGTCTACACAGACTATCAAAGATAGATCAACACCTCTAAAAAACAAGTGTCTGAATGATGTGATTCAACCTTGAATATTTATGTCTACAATAAGACCCTGCTATCATAAAAGAGAATTAGGCTTGTGATGAATAAATGAATGAATGAAAATTTAACTATCTCAACATAACTCCAAGAGCAAACCTTAGTATGCTTCTGCTTCTATCCTCCCTTTGTTCCTCCCTTTCCTTTTTCTTTCAAACAATTTAGAATTGGTTGAAGTAGTTGAACCAACTCATTAGTTATGTTAATTAAAATACTCAACCAAATTTAGTTAGGGGGGAAAGTAATAATCATAATAAAGGTCATAAATAAATAATAACTAGTAGGTGGGACCCCTTGTGACTCCCTTTAGCTCATAACAATCATAACAATCATAACAATCATAACATAACCATTATTTAAGTAAAACACACCTCCTTGTGTCTCCCATCCACATATTCACATTTAACAATTTAGCTCATGACATTTGAAATTATTTTCAAAAATATTACTCATGTAACCAAAATTAAAACATGTTGTCCAAAGTTTCTTGAAGTCGACTATCATCAACAATAGATAAAAATAAAACTTAAAAGCCATATTTCCCACTTTTAGATGCAATCTTTCCTTGATTGTTGTTGTCACCCTTCGATTTTCCTGAATTTTCCTTTGGCTGCACTAAGCCTTTAGGCCTAATCTCGTTGATCACGTGGGAAAAATCATCCCTCAAATGCATCTGGGAAGACACGTATTTGTCAGAGCCATTGGAGGGTGAGGAAGGGGCAGCACTGGCTTGTTCTTTATCAAGGGCACGGTGGGCTTCATTTTTCATTCTCTTGCTAGCATGGGAGGATTACATTGGTGAGTGGAGAGCATCTTGTAGAATCTGGTTGTTAGGCAGAGGGGCAGGCAAGGACAAATTGGGTGAGCCATAATGTTGGGAGACTGTCGGGTGCACACTCTCTTGTCATCTATCATTTTCAGGAATCTCGGGCTGCAATGAGATGTGAGGAGGCACAGGGATACCAGGGGCTTGCAGAACTTGAAAAGGAGGCCTTTCAAGCTTAGGTTGGACTACTCCCTACCCAATCCAATTCAAAAATCCGGCCTGAAACAACTGTCCAAGCTCTTGCAAATCAACATCAAAATGTATGGAGAACCTAGGCCTTCTCGAGCCCCTATTCCAATTACCTCTCCCTCTATTTCCTCATCCATGACTACCTTAGCTGAAAAAAAATCATTCCTGCATGCATGATTGATTAGCAAATAGTCTCTTAAATAACCATACATGAAAACTCTTAAAAATATGAAATAGATTTGGCTCAGCGATGTATCAGAATCACGCAATCCAATCCATAGTATTTATTTTACTATTTATCAATGAGAAGGTGGTGAATAAAAGGTCATGGGATATGTGAGGGGTTTGTATTAAGAGAAACATGATATGATGAGGGGGGGAAATGATTACTGCTCAAGGACAAAAACAATCAACTACAAACCAAAGAAAACATCATCGTAATTCACCAAGACACTGCTACTGCCAACTGCTTCAACACAGAATTTTCTTGACTATAATCAATTTTAGAACACGGAGTGAAAAATGAATGTGGGAAGGTGATGGGATTGTAATTAATGAAAAATGAAATAATGGTGGGGATTGAGAGTGGGTACTGTTCACAAAATTAATCAAGTAATCCATATATTCATTCTGTTAAAAGGAGATTTACCAACCAAATGATCATAACAATCACTGTGTATTAGCTAGTTCATTGCTCATAGTAAAAAATATAACACAGTGCCATCACACAACATTATGCATTTCACACAATCTGTAAGGGATTTTTGTTCTTTTCATTTATACACTTTGCATCTTATAACAATTCTCAAATGTATAATAGTAACCATTTCCACTCTGTGAACCATCCGAATCAACCACTTCCCACACATTACTTCAATCAACAAATACACTCAAAAGTCACGTTTCAAATTTAAGAATGAAGTCGTACTATCATTGCAATCGGGCCTGTCATTTAAAATGCAATGATATTCGTTAAACATATATAGTGGCAGTCAACTAAATAATCTAGATTAAAATTGCAAAAACTCGAATTGTGATTTAAACAGACAAACAATAGCCACCATTCCAACAAATGCTACACACAGAATAATTCAATTATGCAAGTGTAATTCTGTGACAATACAAGGCCAATTCAATGTGACTCTAACATGTTGGGTTGTTCATCACAACGAGGTATCGACAACCTTCTTGTATTCATAAAACAAATAATTGAAATGCAACAAAGTTGTTCTTTAAACTCTGTGACTATCTCTGAGTGTGGAACACAAAACATCCATATTATACATAGTGGGAAGACACCCAAAAAAACCATGATGCAACACTTCCATTTTAAATTTCTAAACACATAGTTGCAGTATTAAATTAACCCATTGTGTTGAGCTATCGATCTAACACAATATTGCTTCAGATTGATGAAATTGCAACCAACCATGTTGTGTAAAATCGGGCTTATGCAATCACATAATCGTAATGCATATAGTGGATGGATTTGCTACATTCATTCAGGTTTCAATAACCATTTGGCCCCAAAAGAACTCATATTACAATGACTATTTATTAGTTGTGTAGAAACACCACACACACAATGCAACATGTGCGAGCATCATTAAGCAGTTGTAACCAATGCCAAGCTAAACATCCAAATAATCCTTAGTGAAAAAATACCATGAATGTGTATCAACCAATCAACCAATCATGTTGTGGCAACCACACATCGACATGGATCCAGGCTGTGACCTTCTTAAATAAAAAATGCCAGGTTATCAAACACAAGGAGATCGATTATGTATCTAGAGTGCCCAATTAACAATGCAGGGTTATTCATTTTAATAACATAGGTAGTGACTATATACCAAACCAACAAGATTGTCATATGACCAACTAGGCGAGTCTGTACCCTGTTTTGTCAAAAATACACAACCATCCAACAATAACCAAGCAGTAAACCCGACAGGCCACGTCGGTCTTCTCTATCAACCCTCATACCTGTGGAGTTAAGGGTTTGATCTGTGACCAACATAGGAAAATCTAGAGCTAACTCCCTTGAATGGTGAAAATCTCTGAGACCAACGGTTCATACACAGAGAGAACCACGAATTATTCGTGGACATGTAACAAATCATGTGACAAGAGGGCTATAAAAGAGGAGTGAGGCTTTGACTCGACCAGTAATGATACTTAACACATGCAAGGTATAACCCTCGTGGATCTCAATCAAACAAACACAACACTGAAGTGAAGACAGGGTTGAGAAAGAACAAAATAACCCACTGTGTAATATTTAGTGGTGGAAACAAACCAATGCTTAAGACGTAGTGACACAGAGAGCTTCCAACCATTAAACCCCATAAAAGCCAAAGACTGGACATAGGGATATGAATGTGTGAGGACAACCAGCCACCCCAAACCAAACAAAACCCTCCAACTAAGCCAACAAAGGTAACAGAGACCCTTTATGGCTGCCAACCCCCAGGATGACCAATAACACTATGAATTCATGATTATTGCAGAAAGAACCATCAATGCTTCATTCCAAAATCACAATTTTACACAGTTGCAATACTTAAGGAAAGCACAAACCAATACACCTGAGCCAATAATCATTTCATAACCAGAGTAGACTCATGAATGGCCAAAAAAAGACATACCTGTAATCAAATGCCTTAAAATGCGAGTTGGCCGAGTGGTTCCTCTCTGCTAAGAAATCGGAGTAAAACCACAACAACAAGTTTGAACAATAGCCCAAATAGGGTGGCAACCAATGAAAGGAGTAAGTGCGACATGCATTAAATGCACGTCGCCTCCACCCACAGTCAATTAATTCAATAGTACACGTCAACCATTAATCTACCAACAATTCATTTAAACCATGCATTGGAAATTGCATATATTACTTGTCAAATGCACCACTTACATCATACCTTCCGTTCCAATTTGACCATATTACATATCAACTATATGATCCAATAAACCATGTATCGAATATGACCGATAGTGCAACCCACATCAACTTGTGCCATAACATAATCACATGCATATAACTATATAACTCAAAAACCATCGCATATCTATTAACTTAATAGCTAGGATAACAACAATCCATTTAAAATCGATACATGTAGTATATTTTATAGCATAGTTTAAATTCTTCCATTTGCATTTGTTACATTGTTTTATGTTTCTTTCCAACTGCCTGTCTATGTTAATTTGCTAACATGTTTATTGTGCATGTCTCCTCACAATAGATCCCAATAACGGATAACAGTGCTATCAATGGATATTATAGTTTGTAGTAACATAAGGAATGGATGCTTCATAAGCCATTCCATAGTAAAAAAAAAACAAGATCTCATCAACCATGTAAGTAGTGTTGAACATGAGAACAAGCATCGAATAAGGACCAAACCTGATCTCCAATCTACAAGGGGGTCCCACCTACTAGTATTATTTAACTTTTATAATAATAGGCCTTAGCAACACTTTGTTGGTGAAACTTCGTTGACATTTTTAATCATCAACAAAGACGAATAGGCTATAAACCTCCCATTTATGGATTAGATGGTATCATATTAGAATTTTCAATGCATCCTGTGAGACTTGTATTGTAATTACCCAAAGTGATTACAAAATAAGTGGACAAGAGTTGTTTTCAGGGATAGAGTGGAGTAGAGCATCAATAATGTCAGGGAAACATTATGAAGGAGAAGAGGAAGAAAATCCAAGCATCAGTTTGGATCGTTTTGAGAAGAGTCTAGCCACATTGACATCAAGGGTCTCACAGTTGCTGGAAACAAAGATCAAGGAAACACCATCAATAGAGGCTTGTCATGAAGGCCCAAAGAAGGAATAAAATAAGCAAGAGATAGAGACTAATACTAAGGCATATATGGGGGACTGCATCTACAACAAGACACATATACCTTTTAGTGTAGAGGCCAAGGTGGACATCAATACTTATACTGGGGAAGTGGATGTTATCAGGTTGAACCAATGGATACAACAGATGGAAGTATACTTCAACGTGCATGAAGTAAATGGAAAAACAAATATTTATTTTTCTCGATTGAATATTCAAGGCCATGCTTTGACATGGTGGGATAATGACACAGTAAGCATAGAACTAGGAAATGAGTCATTGATGACTAGTTGGGAGGTGTTCAAGGACATCATCAAATCTCATTTTTATCCAATAGGATATGAGGAACACCAACAAATAGTATGAAATTACTTCAGGAAGAGACAAGGACAATCGATGCAGGGGTTCACAATAGAGTTTAGGAAGAAAGCAATTCATATTGGAGTCTCTCTCAAAATTCCAGACATGTTAGTCAAGTATTTGGGGGAGTGTTTACCTCATATTCATAGACAATTGATGTTATCTGTACCAAATACAATTGATGAGGCCAGTATTCAAGGACAATACCTTGAGGGAGACAAGTGGAAGAAAAAGACAAGTACTCACAAGAAAGTAGAACCACAAGAGAAGCGTAGAAAGAGGGAAAAAAAGAATAAGTGGAATGAGAAGAATATAGTGGAAGAAACACAATAAGAAACACATTTCATCCAACAATGTAAAGGATGCGATCAAAAGGGAGAAACTGAGGAGAACTATTGGAAATTACACCCTTAGAAGTACCCCAAATTATTTCATAAAAAGAAGAAGAAAACATTGATATTAGTGGATGTTAAGGAATAGGTGGATAGAAACTCAGACCCAGAAGGGAATATTAATTTCAATAATATTTAGAAAGAGGTGGCATTAGTTGGTTTCCATTACAAGGAGGACCGAAGAAGGTGATGATTGAAAATTTTGCATTAAAATCCACATGAAGCAGGACAAGGTGGATTTTTTTTTTATCCAGGTTCACAATTCATCTTGATCTCTGTACAATTGGTTGAGAATCTTCGGATGAAGTCTCAATATCATTCACACCCATACACCTTGGGATGGATGAGGCAACATGTGGAATTGAAAGTGAGCAAGCAGTGCAAATTTATTTTTTCCATCAATCAAAACTTTTTTGATAAAGTAGTTGCAGATGTGGTTCCTATGGACATATGTGGAATCATCTTGGGAAGCCCATATTATTATGTGAGGTATTTCATTTTCAGAAGGAGAGGGTACTAGTATAGGCTAGTCAAGGATGGAAAATATTATGTAATAAATGCACACAGGGACAAAGCTAAGATATCTTTGATCAATGCTCATTAGGTAAGAATAATCATGGGCAATACAAAGAAGTTTGTATTGTTGTTCCTAAGAGAACAAAAGCAACAAGGAGAAGGAAGTGAGTTGTAGATGAAGGAATCCTTGGAAGGATGTAGTGGTGAGCATTGTCAACAACTGCAACAACTAATTGAAGTCTAAAAGGAAGTGTTTCAAGAGCCTTGGGGACTGCCACCCAAGAGAGAGGTTGAACAAGAGATTCAGTTGTTTCCAGAGTCACCACTACCTAACATAAGGTTGTATGGGTAGTTCTTCATCGAAGCAGATGAAGTAAATAAACAACTGCAACATTTTTTGGAGCAAGGAGTCATCAAACCTATTACATCACCATGTGGTTCACCCATAATCATGGTGCCAAAGAAAGATGGAAGTTGGGGAATGTGCATTGACTACCATGCCTTGAATACGATCACCATCAAGAAGAGATATTCTTTTCCAATGATTGATTATTTGTTGGATCAACTACTACAAGCCAAATTATTCACTAAGATTGACCTCAAATCAGGTTACCACTAAGTGAGGATCAAAGTGGAAGACATCGTTCAAAACAAGACGAGGTTTGCATGAGTGGTTGGCAATTCCTTTTGGATTATGCAATGCACCTGCAATGTTTATGAGACTAATGAATGATGTGATACACCCTTTCATTGACTCTTTTGTAATAGTATATCTAGAAGACATACTAATCTTTAGCAGTACTTGGAAAGAACACCTCTCACATATGACATAGGTACTAAATATCTTGAAGAAGACTCAATTGATTACCAACTTGTAGAAATGTGATTTTGGAAAAACTTCCTTGATATATCTTGGAAACATGATTGGAGGAGTAGAACTGAGGGTAGATTTGAAGAAAATTGAAACCATCACCCAATGGCCTATTCCCACCAATGTGACAGAGGTTATAAGTTTCATGGGAGCAACTCAATATTTGAGAAACTTTATCGTAAACTTATCCGCAATAGAAATACCATTGGATGTCATAACCATCAAAGGAAAGATATTTCATTGGGGTAAAACACAACAAACATCATTTGAATACTTTCATAAGAAAATCAACGATGCTCCAGTATTAGACATGTTGAATTCACAACATCCTTTTGAGCTAGAGATTGATTCTAGTGGATATGCATTAGGAACATCATGCATGCAAGGAGGAAGGCATGTGTGCTACCATTTAGAGTTGTTTCATGGAGAAATTATTAACTATACCATGTATGATAAGGAGCTATTTGAAATTGTACAATCAGTGAAGAAGTGGAAGAATTACCTATTGGGAAAAGAGACTATCATACACAAAGATCATCATCCCCTTCAATATCTAAAGAGTCAGAGCAAGATGCATTAGGTGAGGAATTATAAGTGGCTAGGTTTCTTGCAAAAATTTCATTTATTGATTAAGTACAAGAAATTAGTCATGAATAGACTAGCATGCATTCTCTCTCAACCACCAATGAAGAAGATTGGAACAATTGGAATGATAGTGATGTCAATTTTCACATGCAACTCTATGTGACTAATTTCAGATCTGAAAATTACTTTCTAGTGCTCTAACAATAGAACCATAGTTGTTATCACAAAACAACTTTACACTGAAATTATTGACTAAAACCATATGCAGTAGAAACATAAAGATCACAAATGAATCACCAATACACATGAGACACAATTCCAGTTATGTATTCTTGTTATCATCAGAAGTCATGAGGAAAAAACTAGCCCTCCCAACCAACACAATATCACCAAAATTTGAGGAAAACCTTGTCCTCCAAAGTCACCAAAACTAAGAACAACCTTGTTCTCCAATGACCATAAAAATTAGAAAAGAAAACCTCAATAATATCTATAAATCTCCTTTTCACATGAATCTATTGTACATCGCATGTATGACCTAGTGACGTCATCTGTTAGACTGTATGAATTTGTACCTTCCCATAAACTTTAGATACACAATTCACCAACTAACAACTGATGAACATACATTGTTTTCTCCACCACAAATTGTATATACCCTATACGCGATTTGTCCTTTTTCAACCCACCTATATACGCGCTTCATCCTCCTACAAATTGTGTATGGTACAAAAAAATTTCTCACACATACAACCTTCTTTCCTCCTCTCTCTTGGTCCAAATTCACCACCTTTCATACTTCCCCTTTTTCGAGATCACCAATCCTCATAGTACAAGTGTATAATCACTTATGCTAGCTCCATAATGTCTCTTCACATTCTGATCTAATTTCACAATGACATCTTTACCTTATATAAGATTCCAATGAGTGAGTTTAGCAACCCTTCCTAAACTCAACAATTAATTAGAATATTTTAATCCTCTTTGTGGGTGTGGAATCCCCACACAAACCCACAAATCCCATCAACTTTCCCATGAGGATCTAGCCTCATTTCTAGGTTGATTTCACTAAAACAAAAGTCAAAATTGGTGCCAATGAAAATTCCCACATGACTAACACCTTTGCCTCTAATGGAAATACCTCTTGAAGATACAAATATTAACTATCCCTCTTAGCAAGGGAGGTATCCCATCCTCCAACATATGGATGAACTATTGTTGCACATAGTAGATATACTTCTGGATCTACCTCCTCATATGTATTCCAAAATTAGTCCAAAATGGCTACCCCCTCTATCATTATGGAAAATTGGTCTATGAACTTTGTCACGATCATAAGTCATGTTATCAAATATGTCTGATTGAATGCATTCGTGGTCATTGGAGCACATCCTTCTATTGAGCCTGTCTTACTGGACACATCCTCGGTCACTGAGGACAAATCTTCCTAATTGGTCACATCCTCGATCACTAAGGAAAATTTGTCTAACTGGTCACATCCTTGGTCACAAAGACAAAATTTTTCTGATTGGTCGCATCCTCGATCACTGAAGAAAATCTTGTTATGTAATATGAATCACTGGTTACTCCCTCTGCGACTGAAACAAATCCTACTCCCCAGTCCTCCTGACTGGATACCTCCTCTGTCACTGTAGCAAATATTTCTAAGACAAGTTTATCCTCCATGGATGTCTCACATGCCCTAGAAGCCTCCTGCCTCTGAATTTATTATCTGGACACATCAACCCATGACACTTTTATGTTAGTCCTGTAAGATGTCTCTCTCCCAACTGAAACTAAGGAGGAATTCCCTCTAGATGACCATATCTCCCTCTCAACCAACTGACTCTCCCTGAGATCAAAATCACTCTAAGATCACATGATCCTACTAAAACTTGACTCCCTCTGAGTTTGTACATCCCCTGGCAACATCTTCTCCCTATTCATTGTCCTCTGCATAGTCCTGGGAGGTTGTTCCTGCCTCCTATATCCATAGGGTTGACTTCCTCTGAACTTTGGCTCCCTATGAGCCTGTACCACTAGTGGGGTCACCTACCTCACCACTCGTGGAGCCACCTACTCCTCTTCATCTATGTCTCTACTCCTTCTGGTCATGACACTCATAGGTTGGCTCTTCAACCTATATAGGTTTCTCTCCCTAACTCCAAGAACCACTACTGATCTAAAGCTATATCATCTAGGCACAAGCAATACATGTCCATCTCGAAACAATACATGATATCCCTTCCTCTCAATCTCCTATACTAAGAGGACACTCCTCCCGAGTTCTGGAACCCACAAAACATTCAAAACCCTCAATATCTCTCCTAAATCTAATAAAAATGATACAATAATGGATCCTTGTACTAAATGTTTGGCTCTTGTACCAAGATTTACACATAAGTCTGAGCCAATCTCTGTGAGGGTGTCAAACAAATCTCATACCTGTCATATAGAAATATGCTCTGCCATCCACCAACCATATCTCCTTGCTAGAGAAAATACTTGAAAGGGTGGATACCAAAAATATCTCCCTCTAGAACATGCCTGCAACCTCATCAACCTCTGTTTTTTATGCCTGCTACCTTCTTCCTCTTCCCCTCTGGTGTGGGAAATGTGAAGCATAGTGACAAAAATCATGACACTCAAAACATTTGATCTGATTGAGATCCTTATTCCATCTCGACTCTGGAGATGCTTCCCCCTTAGGAGTGTTACACACATAAGTGTCGCAATTAAGTGTCACAATTTCATCACCATGTGGGAATATTTTTCATAATCCCTAGACATGTTGGGGGAGAAATCTATCACCTAAAGGTAGAAATACTATATTTAATCTCAAGTTATTATCCCTTTTTTAGTATCATTTCTCCCCTGCCCATATATAGAGGAGGATGAACCATTTTCATTGCTCCTTGCTTAGTTTTAGAGGAGTGATATTATCACCCTATGCCAATTTCTAGGGGAGAGATGAAGTGGTTACAACCATCATACCTTATTTTGAGGGGTTGTTTCTAGGAAGTTTTAGTTGGTTAGGGGGTGGTTCGAGCTACCCTGTATCCAAGGCATGGTCAATATTTTATGTTCAACCAATTTAACATTTCATCCTATCCTCTCCTCAAATTATCCTACGGATGTTATGCCTCAACTCTTATATAATGAAGGACATTCTTGGGTGAAAGAGGGGAATAAATTTATAGTATCATATTGTTGGTGTTGTGACATTCAAAGGGCTGGAAATGAGAGCTTGGAGGAGCTATCACAACATTAACATCAAAGTTGTAAGTGATTCATTGCTTTCCTTATAATATAACTTTACCCATTCCCCTCATGCTTAGGTTACTTATTGTATGCATGCATATTTTTTCTTAGTTCAATATATATATATATATATATTATTTTATTTTTATTTTTTTCCTAACAGTAAATTGTGGAAGGAGGAAGTATTTTTTTGTCTCTTGTAGAGTTTCTCTTGCACTGGGAACTTAGACGTTAAGATCAAAGGATGGAGTAGCAAGGAAAACCGACTGAAAGGAGGTATATCATCTATCCCATTCTCTCATCTTCTATTCTCATTATGTTTTTAGGAATATATAATATATTTAAGGGGAAACTAGGGAAAAGTTTGTTACCTTATGTCTTGGATCAAAGGAGTATTGATCCAAGGGGGGTTTCATCTGTCCGTAGGGTAAAATTTTCCACAACAAGGAGAAGTCCTTCTCCTTGATGGACCTCTTCTATCTGGAGAACCACTTCTTACCTTCCTAGTGTGGGATACAAGGGCCTAGTTCTCATAATTTCTACTCTTTACCACACCATCCATATCATCTCTGGATACTAACCGGGTCTCCTCATGGATACAATCTATCCATAGTATGTAAAAGTATGGAAACTTGTCTCATGCATATATCCCCTACAAAAATGGTTCCTAGGACTTGGGAAGACCTTCCAATGGTACATTCACCAACTCGACATCCTGCACTCTCTAACCAATAGTTGTGAGATGATCTCATATCTGAGTAATATTCATAAGATAACTGAAAATTGTATCTTCACTGGTCATCCTAAAAATATGAAGTTGATGCTTCAAGTGTAGCATCCTTCCATTATTATTTTTTTGGAAAATACCCACCAAATAATCATACATATCCTTGGTAGTTTCTTTCTCAGCAATGTGAGGAATCAAGTGGTCCTTCAAGGACTCCAGCAATACCCACTTGGCCTTTACTTCCCTTTTCTTATGAGCTATCAACTCATGTAGATCAATAGGAGTCAACCGCATCCTCAACATACTCCTTGAGGTTAATATCTTCCAATAGAAGGACAACCCTTTCCTTCCAATCCCAGAAGTTGGTTTCCCTTTCCAACCTATCCTCAAGTTTCAATGTATTCACCATCTTTACCTACCTAGAACAAGAACAAGTACAACACTCGTATAGTGGTGTATCCAACAAAGTGTCTCAAGATGATACCCTTCTCTTAAAATCCCAAGTTCTGATACCATGTCAAATTTCACATGAAACTCTATGTGACTAATTTTAGATATGAAAATTGCTTCCTAGTGATCTAACAGTAAAACCCTAGTTATTATCATTGAACAAATTTACACTGAAATTATTGACTGAAAACATATGCAGTGGAAACACAAATATTAGAGATGAATCATCAATACACATGAGATACACTTTTAGTTATGTAATCTTGTTATCATCATAAATCTCGAGGGAAAAACCATCCCTCCTAGCCAA
This sequence comes from Picea engelmannii, assembly GCA_009831015.1. Lineage (NCBI taxonomy): Eukaryota > Viridiplantae > Streptophyta > Pinopsida > Pinales > Pinaceae > Picea > Picea engelmannii. The sequence continues at coordinate 1,016,866 of ML783371.1, read as the reverse complement.
TAAAATATCACCAAAATTTGAGGAAAACCTTGTCCTTCAAAGTCACCAAAACTGAGAACAACCTTGTTTTCCAATGACCATACAAACATAAAATCAATCCTCAACAATATATGGAAATCTCATATGCACATGAATCTAATGTAGACCACTTATACGGCTTGTTTACATCACCTGTCAGCCTGTATAGATCTATACCCGCCCAGAAACTTCAGATACACAATTCCCCAACTGGGAAATATAGGACATATGTTGTTTTCTCCACTGCAAATCATGTAGACCCTATACATGATTTGTCCTTATGCAACCTACGTATATATGTGATTCCTCCTCCTCCTAATCACGTATGTTATGAAAAATTCACTCACATGTGCGACCTTCTTCGCTCCTCTCTCTCAGGCCAGATTCAACACCTTGCATAGTTCCCCTTTGCTGAGATCACTAATCCTCCTAGCACAACTAAAAACTCACTTATGCTAGCTCCATCATGTCTCCACATGCTCTGATCTAATGTCACAATGACATCTCTCCTTTATATGGGAGTTTAATGAGTGAGTTTAGGAGCACTTCCTAAACTCAACAATAATTAGAGTATTTTAATCCTATTTGTGGGTGTGGCACCCCCACACAAACCCACCGAGCCCATCAACTTCCCATGAGGCCCTAGCCTCATTTCTAGGATGATTTCACTGAAACAGAAGTCAAATCTGGTTCCAACGAAAATTCTCACATGCCTAGCACCTTTTACTCTAGTGGGAATACCTCTCTGAAGTTACAAAAATCAACAAATACAACTTGAGCCTTTCACTCATGAACTTATAAGTGAATATTATGAGGGAGATGAATATTTTATAGGATTTTACAAGGAACTTAAGGATATGGAGGTCGTTTTCATGGACGAAAATGAATACTACCTCCAAGATGGGCTGCTATACAAACTAGACAAACTATGAATACCATAGGACACAAGATTTTAGTTGACGAGAGAAGCATGTACTTCTATGGTTGCTGGACATTTTGGTGTGGCAAAGACAGTAGAAAAACTACAACGTATGTGTATTGGCCAATGATGCAGGATTAGGTGGAAAATTTGGTTAGAGGTTGTGTTCTTTGTAGCACTAGCAAGCCAAGTAATCATAAACTTGGCTTGTACATGCCATTTTCAGTACCAAGTAGGCCTTGGGAGAGCGTCTCCATGGATTTTGTTGGAGGTTTTCCTATGAATCGTAGAGGCCATGAATACTTATTTGTTGTAGTAGACTGCTGCAACAAAATTTGTGTCCACATTCCCTATAAGAATAAAATATTAGGACAAGAGGTTGTTGAACTATTTTTTATCCATGTCTAGGTACACTTTGTATTTCCAACCTCCATCATATCTAATCAAGACAATAGGTTCTTGGGAAGATTTAGTACAATGCTTTGGGAAAGAGTGGATACCAAGTTGAAGTACTCCACTACCTTCCATCCTCAGACGAATGGAAAAACCTAAGTAGTAAGTGTAACATTGGTGCAATTGTTGAGAGGTTACAACAATAGACATCCAAAGACTTGGGATGAGAAGATAGTCTACATTCAAAACTCTTACAATAGAGCACTTTATTCTTCCACCAGTAAGTATCCTTTCGAGACTTGTTTTGGTTATTTACCTCCTTCGCCATTGAATATATTTTATGGATAGTAGAAGGAAGAAGAAATACTATAAGGAGAATAACACAAGGAAATCACATCCATGGACACAATCAAGCATATACATATAAGGGTTCAAGAGCAACTCAAGAAGAGCCAACAATTGTACAAAGGCAGGCATGATCAACAAGATCATAAATTCTACGTTGGAGACAAGGTGTGGCTCTATATCTATAGGGAATGACTGCAAGAAGCAACAAAGAAACTCAATCCCCTTAGATATGGACCATTTGATATTATTGGGCAAGTGAATCAAAATGCCTTCAGACTAAAACTTCCACCTTGTATGCAGATCAACTCAGTGGCGAATGTGGAAAATTTGAAGTTGTTTGAATCGTTCATGTTGGATGAGGAGGAATAACATCAAGTTATTTCAAATGTTGAATACCTTTCACCTCATGGACTTGAGGAGTTGAAGGAAGACACAGTGCTACAACACAAGTAGTGGATGAATCGCAAAGGACACCAAGAAATGTAGTAGATTGGTCTCAAAGGATAGACTACAAGGAAAGTGAAGTAGTATGAGATGAACCATATTGTAATCAAGTTTCCTTATCTATCCTTAGCAACGTTTGGGGACCAAAATCCTCCCAATGGGGAGGTGTGATCCAAATCGAATATGAAAAGAATAATTGGCTATCGGCATAAGCTCTAATATGAACAACACATGCATTGTTTAAGGATATTGATGGCGAAGGAGATCGACCTTTTGGTGTGAAGGGCCCCATGACATTACGATTGATGTCCAATTTTGTATGTAATATATGTAAAGTCGAGCAATATATTATTGTATAAAAGGAAATAATGAGACATTCATAACACCTTTTCCACGTGGGAGAAAAGACAAACAAACAAATAAAATAAGAGAAATGGACTAGAGAGAAGTTGAAGCATTGGGGATGCATGACCTTCTATCTATCCTCTTTGTCGAATCAATCCTCTATATTATGTTTCCCCATGATGCGAAAAGGGTTCTTTGTTTGTGAATGAAGTAGAGAGACTTCTCATACGTCACCAAGGAGCATAGAGATAAATCAGAGAGCCTATGATTTTCCCATTTTTGAATAATACAGAGCTTGGTCGAAGCCAAAAGAATGTTGGTTTTCCCATTTGGGTTTCCAAGGTAAATTTTGAGTTAATGCGTGATGATTGTTGTGGTTGTATTTGTTTATGAATGAAAAATGGTGTGTACTGTAATTTAATGGTTGTTTGTGTATGGTTTCATCAATGAGAAATCCCTGTTGTTTAGTTTGAGCACATTTTATATTAATATGGTCCCTGTGGTTTATTAAACCATACTAACAACTCTTTAACCACACATGTACATTGATTCAGAAGTTGCAAATAAACGAACCTCCTTCTTGAGTCGTTGTTATTTATTTGGGGGGTCTCTAATTTCATTTCGGATTTGTTGGGAACATTATTGACTTGATGGGGTATTTCCCTTTTCCTATAAATCATATATGGATTAGATATCGAAGTTTGGGGTTGTCTAATCATTCAATAGCTACCCACGAGATATATAGACATTTGTTTCCACTCTGTCTTCTATCAATTTCTCCCTGGATGCTTTCCATTGTCATTGAATGCCAAACTCAACTTCTAAAATGTATTATGTGCCTGTGAATGTTATAATCGACTTCCATACATTTTTATGTGTTGTGGGTTACCCAAAATAGTCCAAAATATTTTATTATGAAAATGGTGATCAAATTTGCCCCTCAAACTTTCTTCACGGCTATTAGTCACCAATTCTAATTTGCAGAAGGTTTCCCTTCATTGTTGACCACTGAATATACCTTTTCATTGATATCTTTAATCACTAGTCGAACCACTTTGACTAGGCTTTCCCTTGGGTCGATTTCACTTCCTTCTTCGACCAACAAAAAATCCTAGTAGACTAGACCCACCCATGGTTCGACGAGGCTTTCCTTTGGTCAATTTGGTTCCCTTATTCGAGCCAAATTTCATCCGACTCGACTCAGATGAGTTTAATTTCATCCGACTCGACTTGGATGAGCCGACTTTCCTCCAACTCAAGCTATCCTCCTTCTAACTCATTTCTCATCTCAACTTCAAGGTAGTCAAATTCATTTCTATCTGAACCAACTCGACTTGTGGCTTGGATGGTCAAGTATTTTTCCATCATCTAAATATATAATGTTGTATTTTTTTACAGATGTTTATGTTTTGGTGAGACAGATAGGCTATATGCCTCTCGTTTATGAATCAATTAGTTGGAAAAAGTGGTTACATGAACTTCTTGGGGAGGCCATGTGGTGCGATATTGCATGTAATTATATAAACCATGTTTTTGGTCATTTGGAGATTCACCATTCATTGATCCTCAATCATTTTTACTCGTTCGTAATTCCTTGATCACTATTGTTCTTGGTTTGGGCATGGGAACAAATTGTTGTGGGAATAGAGCCATTACTAGTTGGATTTAAGTAACCATTGGGTATTCCCAACAAGAAATTGATGCCTATGTGCATGAGAATGTTGAAAATTATGAAAGAACTATCCACAACTGAGAATCCTTGGAGTTTATAGCATTTCAATTTCTTGGCTAGTAGAAATGGAGCCCTAGAAAGAGGTGGAACAACTTGAGGGACTACATTACAGAGAAGTGGGTTCATTTCCTTGGGTTGTGCAGGCTAAGGGGGAAAGAGAGTTGGTAAATTACAATTTTTGTGTGGTTGAGAAAACTATGAGAGCTTGTTAGCTGGATGGTGTGTGTTTTAGAGTCGACCTGGGACCCATCCTTATGGATTCATAACCTCGGCTCAGAGGTGGCATGTTGTAGAAATTTTATGTGCAATAGAGCCTAAGGTTGGGTGGAATGTCCAATGCCTACAACCGGTTGGTGAAGTTATTATTTAAAGATAAGTTTTCTTTTATGTGTTTCTCTATGTTTATATTTATTTCCACTATGTATTTAATATTATCTCTATGTTGAGTTTATTATGTGCTTGTTTGTTGATTAATGCTGTGCATGGAATGAGAAAATGTGTCTTTATATATATGCATGCTTCTTGACTCTTTCATGTACTAATATCATGTTTCTTGATTTTAAGAATGGTATCAGAAATTCAAAACCAATACACGGGAAGTGGGTACGACACAAGTTGATATTTGATAATTTTTTTGTGTTTGCTGGTAATGGGGTACATTACAAGAGGTTTCATAATCAAATCTAAAGGAAAATAACTTGACACTAGAGACCAGAAGTTAATTCCAAAAATGATCTATGTTGGTGAAGTGAGTGGGATATACGTCCCTCATTTCCAAATTAGAAAAGCTTGATAAAATAACTTGGAGCATTGATTAAGAGTATAAAAAGAAAAGAAATACCATACATAAATGTGGATTAGTTGTGTGGGATCAAGTTCAATAGGTCTTAGTCATAGTTACTCTGAGCATGTTAGCTATGGTATGATTTATCCTACATTTGTTGGTGAAATTTAGAGCGTAATTGAATCCACTATACTAGATTTTTCACGACACTTTTTTGTCTTATGACATGCATGTTAAAATTTAAGCACATGGTTAAATTATGATGATGAATGGAGATAGATATATGTCTTGGGAGAAGAAAAAGAGTAGGATTTTGAGTATGGTTATATATAAGTTAATGGAAAATGAGAGGTTTTAAAATTTAGAAGTGGCAAAAATATCCATTAAGAAATTTATGACATTATCACTAGGGAGCAATCAAAACAATACCATAAACATTAGGCTAGAATAAGTAATGACAGTAAGAAAAGAGAATTTTGACATTTACGTATAGAAGGTTCCCAAATGTAGAATTTAGTGATAAATGGGCCCTTCATACATTCTTTAAGACTATTTGGAGGAGAAACTGTATTAGGTGAAATATGTTTGAATTTGTTTTTTTAGTCACTCATGTTTTTAGTACTTTACCTTTTATATTTCATTACATATCATCATTGAAGCTTATAAGTGACTTCATTTTCCCTGCTTTTGAACAAATTTAGTGGGTATATTGGTAAACTCTCTAAAGATAATAGAAAAAACAAAAAGAAACCATTGGATGTTGATAAAACTTTGTATTTAAAAACATCCTTAATGATTCACTAGAGGCTAAGAGGATTGTTGATGAGAAGGAGGCATGAGGACTGAACCCTCAGACACCACAACAAAAAGGCATAAAGGTACAATACATAATATATGCTTGTAGTTATTGATTTTGGTATGCTTGTAGTTATGTATTTACATACGCTTTAAATTGTTATCTTTCTCTCATATAATATTTTAGTACCATTGACCTACTTTTGTGGTCATTTGTCAAAAAATGATAAACTTAATTGATCTTATCTTATCTTATGTAAAGGTACAAATAGACACAAGTTAACAATTACACAATATTTCCATTAAGTCATAGAACTTCGATTAGAGGGTGCTTTATAAGTTTACCAATATAATCTCATTTATTATGCTAATATACTAGCTTAATATATTTTCGTTATTGGGCTAAATTTCGCTCATGGGCTAATTTTCCAAGATTTTTCCCCAAAAAAGATTCGCTATTCTAAAAATGATTCGCCCAAATTCTATAGGATAAAATTGTTTTACCTTAAAAATCGCCAAAAAATTCTACAAACTATATAAAATCCTTAGAAATTTGAATATTTTTACAAAAATATCGCCAAACATTTTATAGTTGGAATATGGAGGATTAGTAAGATTCGTCAAGGTTTCTACACTTTAAATAAATTTTGATCCTTAAAATCATCCCTGAATATTATTTTCTCTTATTGCATAGAGTAAAAGTATAGTCATGAGCCCACTAACGAAGAACTAAAGTATGCACTGGGGAATGGTTATGAAAGAACGGTGGAATTTTTCCACTCCCTTCCCTTAGTGACTAGTTGTTAGTTATACGCTTATTTTAAACTTATATATAGCTAGAGTTGTTTGTTCACTAATTCAAATGTATTATATTCTTCTAGACTAATGAATATATGAGTGATTCAATGGAATTATAGGGTACATGTACAACTTTTCAACATATACGTTTTCTATTACATCTTTAAATGTTAACAATTCTTTATTTGATTGAACTTGTATTCATTTCATTTCTTTATATATGTATATATTTTTTTCATTTAATGTTGTATGCAAAGTTAACATTTCTTAGCTTGGGGTAATAGTGTATACTTGTTTATAGGTATAAAAAATTACATGTTTATTTTATATTTTAACTTAAAATTTCATCGTTAACTTTATATAGAAATTAACTTTATATAGAAATGATATTTTTCTTCCATAATGTAAAATTGATTGAATATTAATGTGGTAAAATTTCATAATTATATTTATCTATACATAATTTTTGCTCTCATAATTAATATGTTGTAAAATAAATGCATAATAATAAGAAAAAAATAATAAATAAATAAATAAATAAATAAAAAATATTAATACTAATACAAATAGAATTAATATTAAAATAAAATAAAATAAAACCATTGAAAAAAAATCAAAATATATTTAAAATAAAATAAAATAAAATATACACCATTGAAAAAAAAATCAAAATATATTTAAAATAAAATAAAATAAAATATACAATTGGTTGGGTCTCAAATTTTAATTAGCTTCATGGAATGAAAATCTCATTAAAATTTTAACTAACTTGGAATTCTATAAAATGGAAGTCTCGAGAGAGAAATCTCCTCGTGATATTTTCAATTACCATAACCTTTTTAAAACATGTGTCACATTTAGTATCTTTAAAATAAAAGAAAACATAGTAAGGTTTCGATTACCATATTCTATCTTTTTTTCCAAATAGAAAAAAAATCTTGTATTAGAGAATATAAAGTTAATTTTTACATATTACATCTGTTGTTTATTAAAAAAACAATCTTATTATAGGTTTTTTTTTTTTTTTTTNATAATTTTTGTTTAATCACAAAACAAGATTTATAATATTGATATTCTTTCAAAATGATATATATGTATTCCAGTGTTTTTGCATAAAATAAGATACCTTCGTCCAACTGTAGTTCCTTTTTTGACAAACGATCAACTTCTTTGTTGTATTCCCTGTAGATATGTTGTACTTTCAAAGTCTGAAACTTTTCACTCAACTGGAAATTTTTTGACATCCATGGTTGTAAATTAATTACCTGCAGATTATTTTTAAAGGAAAACTAATCAACTATTACCTTCGAATTTCCAAACAACTGTAAGAATGAAATCTGCTTGTACTGAGCAAAGAACAAGATACTCCAAAGGGCCAAAATTTCACCCCTTGTATTGGTTCCAGGACCACAATTCATTTTAATACTAAAAACATCCAAATCTAGGCACTTTAATATAGTTCTTGCACCACATTTCAATCCCCCACATTGTGAGTCTCCATCAAAGACACTGACAACCAAATTTCATTCTAATGAAGGGGGCCTAACAATTCTATGATGCTGATCAGACTGGATTTTTTGAATTTCACCGAAATTATGCAATATTCTATTGCAAACCCTGGCCAAATACAAATTATGTTCTTCAAAAAAATCATATTTCTATGTTTCCATATTTTCGAGCATATAAAAAAAAGGTAAATTCCTTCCAATACTCTACCTCCTTAATCCAAAACTGGAAATATTCACATAAAACACCACTTCCCCATTCTCTCTGTAAATGAAAAACATTTAAGATAGATTTCCAGACCTCTTTAGTGAAAAAATAGTCAACCATCAAATGATTTAACGATTCCTCCCTTTCTCCACGCAACACACATCTACTTGGACCATTCCATCCTCTTTTTGACATATTTTCTCAAGTTAGAATTCTATTTTCAGTCATCAACCAACAAAATAATTTTATTCTCAATTGCAACTACCAATTCCAAATATCTAATAACCACTCCTTTGAAGTAATCTCAAGATCATCTAAACATTGTACCTCATAGGCTTGTTTTGCAGTAACTTGTCCTCCTTTATTATCCCAAGACCAAACAAAAGTATCAGTCTCATAATTTAACTCAAAACCAGACAATTTTAGTCCCTTCACATAATTCTCCCATTCCTCTTTCTATTCTCCAGCTAGACCAAGCATATCTGCACTTTTCCAGTTAAAAATATTCAAAACACCAATAACTGGAGAATTTGCCTGAGCCAGTAAATTTATACCTTTAGTGTGAAGAGTACTTACTAAATTCATAGACAATTTATAAAAATATTGAGCTCCAATCAAAGGATCCACGCCTAGTCTAATAACCCAACCATTCCTTAGCTTCCAAACAAGCCAAACTATAATTATAGGCAAAGAAGCAGTGAGAGCTCTCCAACAATTTGAAATACCTTTCAAGTTCTTTCTCCCTTCCCTAAACCAATCCACTATAGATTTATTTTTCAAATACTTCTTGAGAATCACTTCATGCCAAAGACCTGAAACCATTAGAATCCTCCAAATGATATTTTCTGCCAAAGCTTTTCCACACAAAAAGATGTTTTTAATGCCCCATCCTCTCTTTTTTGGTTGAACAATCCTTTTTCCAGTTTACCAAATGTATGCTTTCTTTTTCTTTTTTACTAGTCCATAAGAAGTTGAACATCCTTCTTTTGATTCTTTCTAAGATACTTGTTGGGATCTTATCCATAGAAATCCAGAAAACATGAATACTTTCTAAGACTGATTTAACAAGAGTAAGCCTACCTCCTAAAGTGAGCCATCTATGACACCAATTTGAAATTGTTTTTTTTATTTTTTTAAGAATACAACTCCAGTTAACCAAAGTATAACAATTTGGTTTAAGAAAGAAACCCAAATATTTAAAACCTTCATCTAGAAATTTTACCTCAAATGACAAAATTTCTTTTAAAAGTAACAACTCCTCCCCGAACCATCCTGCTTCTAAAAAAAGTGACTTCTGTGAACGGAAGGACATACCCGTAGCAATGAAAAACAAGTCAAGGGCCTCCTTTAAAACTCGTCATTCTAATAAAGTACCTTTCCCAAATAAGATAACGTCATCCACAAAAAGTAACTGTGTACGTCTAATTCCAGTTGCAACCAAGACTCCTTCAATTTTACCTTCTTCAACAATATTAAGAAGAATTCTACTAAGTCCTTCAACAATAAGTAAAAATAGCAGTGGTAAAAGAGGGCATCATTTCCTCAATCCTATAGAACTTCTGCATAAAATGGAAGGACTACCATTAATTAAGATAGAGAAATTTGCAAAGCTTACACACCCCATAATCTAATCAGTAGCTTCTAGGATGAGACCAATCTAAAGTAACACTAATATTAGAAACCTCCAATCCACCCTATCATAGGCTTTCATCATGTCTAATTTCAAGAACAAAGATTTTGAGTTTTTTACCTTTATACTATGTAGAGCCTCATGTGCCACTCTAATGGCCTCTGTGATTTGCCTATTCTCCAAGAAGCCAAATTGTTCCTTAGAAATACCTGTTGAGAGGAAATATTTAAGTCTAGTAGCAATGATTTTTTTAATTATATTATAAGTCAAATTACATAGGGAAATGGGTCTAAATCCTGCAAAGGAATTAGGCTTATCACTTTTCAAAATAAGTGATAGAAAGGTTGCAATGAGAGCTCCATAAACCTCCAATTTCAGTATAGACTCCTCCACCACTTCCAACAATTTAGGACCTAATAGATCAAAGAACTCCAAGAAAAATTCAATAGTCCAACCATCCAGCCCAAAAAATTTTTAAACAACAAACCCTTTCAAAGTAGTCAACACCTCGGACAACAAAAGAAGATCTGCAATTCTCTATCCTTCTTCCACAGAAAAAATTATAGGATAAACTTTAATAACTTCCAATTGATGTATTATAAATAGATTCTCCTAAGCTTTGAAGATATTTTGAAAATATCCCACTGCTTGATTTTTTAAGTCCTTTTGTCTTGAAATTAAAGAGCCATCCAACTTTTTGATATCCCAAATGGCATTAGTTTGTTTTCTAAAGTTCGCATAGGAATGAAACAACTTTGTACTTCTATCTCCTGAAGCAAGCCAATTTACCCTTCTTTTTTGTCTCCAAGTCTCCTCCTCCTACTTTAAAAGTTCCAAATTCCTTTTCTCTTTCTCTATAACCAAGAGCTCATCTTCATCCCTCTTGAACCCCCCTAGAAATTCAAAGTAAAGAAAGTCTAAATCCACTTCTAACTAGGTTAGTTCCTCCTTAGATATTTGCCTTTTATTTCTCTCCCATCTAATGACCAAAGATTTTAGCAATTTTAACTTTTGTACTAGTTTGAACCCACTAAGTTGTTCCAATTAGTTCGCACTAAATTCACAAAATCTGGTTCATTTAACCAGACCGAATTGAATTTAAATGGATCATTAATCTTTTTCTTCTCTTGATCCAATTGGAACACCACATGCATGTGGTCATAGATCTTAGAATTTACCACCCATGATCTGTATATGTGACCTGACATCACCATATTTTCATTTATTAAAAAGAGATCCATCTCTTAGTAACAAAATTCTGCTCTCCTCTTCCATTTATCCATGTCAGAATAAATTTAACGGGTTCCACATATATTAAACCCTCCTCCTATAAAATTTGATTAAAGTAGAAGGTCATAGGATCACTCCTTGAAGATGAGCCCAAAACTTCCCTTGCAAAAACAATAAAATTTAAATTGCCTCCCATAATTAAATTAGGCTCTTTTAGTAAGTCATCCAACTTCACATTGTCCCAGAAGAATTGTTTATCCCCATAAGGACCATACCAATTTACCATCTTCAATTTTTTGTTGAGATCATTAACATATCCATTCAACAAGATTTCTGCAGGGGTCGAGAAAGCATTAAAATCAACTTTCCTTGGGTTCCAAGCAGTTAACAGTCTCCCTGGTAAACCAGAAGAATCCACCCCACAAAACTTGCACAAAGGTAACAATTTTTCGAAAACCTCCCTCACTATATTCTCACTAACCATAGTTTCTTGAACTAGTAAAATATCATGTTTTATCAATTCAATCAACCATTTGAGGAATAAGAAATTTGGAGCACCCCCCACTCCTCTAACATTGAGTGAGACTACAATCATATTTTACCCCTTTCTAGGGATTTTTGTGCTCTAAGTGCCATTGGACCTTCTGAAACCTACAAACTTGTAATTCCAATATTTTCTTTCTCCTTCCCCAATTTTCTCGCACTTCTCGTTTTTATAGGACAAAAATCCTTCTCTAGCCCTCCAAAATCATCTCCTTTCAAATGCAAAATCTCCAAATTCGGCGTACAACCTCCATCTCCCTCATTCGTCACATATTTCTTTGCATTTGAGTAGTACAACGAAAACCCCCCCCCCCACCCCCTATGAATACATCTGGAGAGGAGTACCTCTTTGTAAGACAGGATAAAGGTTGTTAAAGTATCTTAAACCACTTTTTTAACAGAAATTTATGACTAAAAAATATCACTATAGATCTCCACAGAACCAACCTCCTCAGAACAAAAAATAGACCATCAACATCCATTAAAAACTTCCCACTTAATCCTTTTGACCATTCTACCAAATCCAAATCAAAAGGAAGACGTTGAGCTCTTGAGCACTAAATCCCTTCTATCGACTGAAACTCTTGGTCAATGTTTTGTCGCATGGGTTCCTTACAGTTGGAAAGACCCAATTTCTTTAATGGCTCAGTTCCGGTCTCTACTTCTGGACCCCCGATAGAAGGAAACGCCGCTTTTGGATCCCTTTTAGGACTACCCAAAGAAAAACCCTTTTTCTAGTAAACCAACAATCGACTTTGATTCAAACCCCAAAATATTCGAACCCAAATTGTCTTTTTTAACATCTTCACTCAAATTTAAAAAAAAAGATAGCTTAGGAAGGGGAGGTGATGAATGAGGGCAATAATTATCCAAATAGAGACCCTAAAGAAGCTCTAAATCATTTAGAGTAAGGGAAGAAAAGAGTACAAGGAAAAATATTTTAAGCTTACCAAGAATCGTGTCGGAATTCACATCTATGGAGGAAGAGTCCCCCTCTTCAAGTGAGTTAGTTGTTCCACTCGAAATCCTTCACACAACTGAAACCACCTCCCTAACAACATTGGTCGTAGAGCTTACTACAAACTGTTTCTTAAAAAATATGGGACATGATTTTTTCAAGTGACCCACTTCCTTGCAAATTGAGCACCTAAAGGGGATCCCCCAATAATCCATCCTTTGTAGATATACAAAACCTCGACAATCAATTTACAGTTTCGCTAGAAGACCTTGATGTAAATCAAATTCAACCAATATTTTTCCAACCCTTCTATCTTTTCCTGAAAGAACCTTCGGATCCACATGCAGAAATTTTCTTAAGGAGTCACCAATCACCTTAAATACCTCCAAGTTCCAGAAAACCAAAGGGCATCCCAGTAATAACACCCATAAATGACGAAATTTGATATGGTCCTTCTTCAGGTCAAAAATATGTGTCCATATTTTAATCATTAAACTACCATTTCCATAAATCCATTCACCTTCCAAGATCCTCTCCACAACAAAATCCACTCTGAACTAGAAGAAAAACCATCCACGGACCAAGATTAGAACTTTTGGGATATAACCCAATGGCGGTTTCCAATTTTCCTCAACCCACCAGTTTATGTCTAGCTTCGATAGCACCCAATAACTGAAATGACCAACCAGTGCAGATAAAGAAATAGACAACACCTCCTGCAGACCCACGTCTCGACCCAATACCATCCTCGACCTGTGTTTCCTAGGCTTCCATGGCTTAATCTCCTAGGACCTCCTTTCGTAACCCACAACCCCTCCAGTAACTTCTCTTGTTTTAGTTTCCTTATATTTGCTTTTCTTACTCTTCACAAGAACTCTATCCTGAAGGTCTGAAATACCAGGTGCACCCCTAGAAAGCTCCTCGTTTCGGAGGCATTATGCTTCAATTCCAAACCCTAACTTAGTCAACAAAGAAAAAGAATGACCTGACTTCTGTGTATCTTTTGTTTAATGCATAACCCTAATCCCTTTCGACACTTCCACTTCAAACAACTTGTCGATAATCTGAATGGTCCTCGTGTCCATCGAACATCCATCGATTTCAAAACCTGACAACTGAGCTCTTGAAAGCGCCTCGTTCTAAAGATTGACATTTAACAAAGGATCACTCTCATACTTCACCCGTCTTTTCAATAGTAGCTCTGGATGATATTCCTCATCGTTTTTTTAAATGCGATCTTGACTCCAAAACACATCATCTATCAGGTCCAACACGTTGTCCAACTCATCTTCCTCCATAGAAGGTTACCCATAGCCGAGTTCCCTCCAACTCATCCTTTCCAGCAGGGAGCTCCTCTCTATCTTACCTGGACCGGATCGGGAAAGTCCCCTCATCCCACCTTTCAAACAATAGTTCCTAAGGATGTAACCCTACCAAGAGTTCCATCGAACCCAGAGCCAAAAGTTCCATCGGAACCACATCCGAAATGTTTTCAGCACGGTGTCAAAGTTTGAATTCCCCTTTACTTTATTGTGTGATCACCATACTCTATCTAAACACTCTTCTTTTCCCTCGGGTATTCAAGAGTCCTACATTACATTCCATGAGAGTACCATTATCATATTTAAAATTAACATATTTTTATTAATAATAAGAATAAGAATAAGTCAAGTTCAAGTTAGACATCAAAATTAACATATTTTTATCAAAATTAACATATTTTTATTAATAAGAAGAATAAGAATAATCTAATTTTAAGATCAATGTCAAGCTAGACATTAAATTGATGTATAAAATCCCTTGTTTATGGGACAAGGAAGTTACTCTACTTAAAGATTCTGAATCTAAGCATTAGGAATTCATAGGGATTTAATTGTGAATATTGATAGGAATCATTGTCTTCCAATTATAAATATTTTTCATTTGTCATCTAAACAACTCCTATTGCTTTCAATACACGTCTCTTCAAACGCTCGAGAGGTTATTACTAAGACTGTTCACACTGTTCTTGCAGAGAGAGAAGACAGTATAAGGTGCCATCATTCATTACGTAATTCGCGCTTTACTTGTTCTTTTGTATTTATATTGGAATTTTAGTTTGCGTGGTCCTCGATCGAAGCAGCTAGCTTTCGTGCTTGGTCACGGCTCTCGCCACTGCGATGCCTATTTATCTACAGCGTAGAGCGTTCAATAACTATAGCATAGCACAGATAGCAGAGGCAGATTCAGAGAGAGAACCAAATTACGTTTCAGAGCAATGGCGGCAGAGACCTGTGGACAAGAAGGGCAAGTGAAGCTGTTAGGTTCGAGTCAAAGCCCCGCTGTGCTGCGGGTTCGCATAGCACTTGCCCTTAAAGGAATCGATTACGAATTCATCGAAGAGGACTTGCAAAATAAGAGCCCGCTGCTGCTGCAATCAAATCCTGTTCACAAGAAGATTCCGGTGCTCCTCCACAATGGTAATTCTGTTTGCGAGTCCATGATTATTGTGCAGTACATAGACGACGCATGGGACAGTAAGGCGCCAAATCTGATGCCCAAAGATCCATATGAACGAGCCATTGCTCGCTTCTGGGCTGCCTTTGTTGACGATAAGGTAATTTAAAATTGATTCATGGATGCTTTCGTTATCAGCAATTTGTTGTGTTCTTGAAAGTTTCAATTACTTCTTCTTGTTCTGTCTGTAATACCTACTGTGGGTGGGATTCAGATCGTTCCAAGTATTCGAGGAGTTTTCACGGGGCAGGGTGAGGAGCAACAGAAGGCGGTGGAAGAATCGGTGGCTAACTTGTTTTCGTTAGAGGAAGCTCTGCGAACGAGCAGCAAAGCATATTTTGGAGGAGATGAGATTGGCTTGGCTGACATTGCATTGGGTTCTATGTCCACATGGATCAAAGTTCTCCAGAAGGTCACCGATATAGTTTTGATAGATCCGGAGAAGATGCCGCTGTTAAGCACATGGATGGAACGATTCTTGGAAGCCGATGGAATGAAAGAAGTTATGCCCGATCCAGCCAAGCTGTTGGAATTTGCATCCGCCATGAGAGCCAGATTTACACAAACACCTGCTGCCAATTAGGGGAAGCCATGGCGGCCATAGAAATTGAGGATATATAGATTCTATTTCTATGGATGTTATCCTCTGTGTTGTCAGAGTCGTCGTTATGCTCGTTTGAATTCTACGTGTTTTTTTTTGGATCAGTGTGAATGGTTTTATTGTGATTCTATTAAGATCGGCCAGTCTTATGAATGTTAATACATTTGCGAAAAATTATGCAAAGAAGTTTCTGGAATTACAAAATTGCACTGTGATTATGGGAATATTGGTTTTCTTTGTGGGATATAAGAGTTTTTTTTTTTTTTTTTTTTAAATTAGTTTATGGGTATATATAATATGTATTATAAATAGTTGTTTTGTTATTCAATTTTGAGTTATAGGTAACTTTCCAATATATAGGTATATATATAGGTCTGAAACCATTACAACATACTTTTTATGAGTTTTATTCATGTCATTATGGGAATTGAATTCGTGTGGAGATGATAACAATCATTCCTCACAACCATCCAAGCTAAACTCAATTGATAGAGGATAAAGGGAGATATGAAAGAAACTTTATTAAGTTTTAATAGGATGGGGTGGAGGGAAATATTAAAGAAAGCTTATTATGTAAATATTAGGAAAACTTTATATGAGGGTGAAGGTGGGAAGAGATATTAGGAAAAAATTATTAAGTTTTAATAAGGTGGGGGTGGTGGGAAGTGAAGATAAAAATGAAGGTGAGGGGAGATACTAGATAAAACTTATTAATTTTAAATAGGGTGGGAGTGGTGGGAAGTGAGAGTGAGAGCTAAGGTATATTAAAGAAAAAATATTAAGTTTTATTAGGTTGGAGGTGCACGAAGATCTCCCCTCCCACACCCTATTAAAATTTAATAAGTTTTTCTTAATATTTTCTAAATTCTCACTCTCATATAAATTTTTCCTTTATATATCCCTCCACCACACCCTTATTTTAATATTAAGTTTTCCATAATATTTCTTCCACCCTTACCCCACACCATAGCCATGAAGTGATAAAAAATGTTAAAATAAATTATGAATATTAATAAGATTATATATATTCCTAAATTTTTCCATAATATCTCCTCCATTCCCACCCCATCCGAATGAATTGATAAAATATATTAAAAAATGTTAAAAAAAATTCATTTAAGGTGCGAACCTCTGATAAAAGGCGGCGAATGAGCTGTTTGGATTGTATCGCGTCTGGGTTCAGTGGCTTCGGTGACTTCCGGATCAAAGCCCCAAAAGGTCAAGGCGAACCCGGCTCATCCAAGCACCCACCAACCAGAGGAGATTGCGTGGGGGGACGGCCAAGGTAATCAGTAAAGGGAGACAGATAGGAAAGCGTTTTAAAGGCAAAACATTAAGCACACTAAATGACAAAAAAGCACGATAAGTTCCTGATGGGATCGATTCTTTATCATCCTAAATTGTAAAAGCACCTAACTTTTCTCAATTCAAATATTAATAAAATATTTAAAAGTAAAACGATAAAAAAACAACATAAATTTTTGAATTGTAAATTAAAAAATAAATAAAAATAATAATTTCCATTCATTCATTATAATAAAAAATATAAATATCTTATAAAAAATAATAAAATATATAAAAATAACTTTTCAAATATATAATATTATATAATA
>ML783371.1:980827-997814 GCA_009831015.1 Picea engelmannii | reverse complement strand
TGGTCTCTCATGACATGTTAGTGATGATGCAAACGTGGAAAAATAAAAATATGTTAACTTGAAGGGATTATTCAAGGTACTTTTGCAATAAATTTGAATATGGTGTAAGAAGATGAAACCTAGAAAATTGAATTAGCTTTCTGAATTTACAACTTTTATAATTTTATTTTTTCTAACAGTGGTATGCTATTTTTCCAACAAAATATAAGGTATATGTTTTTGTTAGTGCAGATGTTGAGTTCCAAAAACTTGTATACTTGTAGAAAACCAATTTAGTGCAGTGTATTTTTTGGAAATTTATAATCTTAATTTTATATGTTTTTAAAATTATCAAAGTCACCATATCCTTGAAATTACAATGCCTTTTGTTTGTGCAGGCTAAGAGGGTCTTTTTTTTTTTTTTTGACAGAAACGATTAGAGGAGCTTTGTATTAATAACAGTGGACATGCCACTAGGGTTCAATACATCGATAGAGAGTTGCTTGTAAACTCGAAAGCATAAACCTAAAGGTCCTAACTTAGTACTAGTTCATGAACACAAAGACTATTTCAGTGATCCTAAACGGCTTCGCGTTATTATATCACTTCTAGGGTGGGTGTTTTTTTTCCTCTTTGACACTGTTTGCCATTCATTGCTCTGATCCACAACTTGGCCTTTCGTCGGGCCTAAAGCGTCTTCCATATCAGCTAAGTCTGCCCAGCTTGAGGCCAGGGGATCTTGCTGGCTGGGCAACTTGGGAGAGTCTTATGCTTCCCCCTTAGAAGGGGGTTTGATTTCGTCTTCAGCTTCTGCCTCTTCTGCCGCTTCAAGGGTCTTACTTTCAGAACGCAGTTCTGCTGGTACCCCCTTCCACCATGTGGGCTTGGACGACCTTTTTTTCCCCGGTGGTTTTCCACAGTTACGGGCTAAGTGCCCCGTTTCGAAGCAGTTCCTACACCTGAAGCTGAGATTCTCATAGTCAATTTTTTGGGTCCTTGAGTAGTCCTTGCCTTGAAGAATAATTTTTTGGGTCCTTGCCTTGAAGAGTAGAGGTTGTGTTCTTTGCAGCACTAGCAAGCCAAGTAATCATAAAATTGGCTTGTACATGCCATTTCCAGTACCAAGTAGGCCTTGGGAGAGCGTCTCCATGGATTTTGTTGGAGGTTTTCATATGAATCGTAGAGGCCATGAATACTTATTTGTTGTAGTAGACTACTGCAACAAAATTTGTGTCCCCATTCCCTATAAGAATAAAATATTAGGACAAGAGGTTGTTGAACTGTTTTTTATCCATGTCTAGGTACACTTTGTATTTCCAACCTCCATCATATCTAATCAGGACAATAGATTCTTGGGAAGATTTAGTACAATGCTTTGGGAAAGAGTGGATACCAAGTTGAAGTACTCCATTGCCTTCCATCCTCAGACGAATGGACAAACCTAAGTAATAAATGTAACGTTGGTGCAATTGTTGAGAGGTTACAACAATACACATCCAAAGACTTGGGATGAGAAGATAGTCTACATTCAAAACTCTTACAATAGAGAACTTCATTCTTCCACCAATAAGTATCCTTTTGAGACTTGTTTTGGTTATTTACCTCCTTCACCATTGAATATTGTTTATGGATAGTAGAAGGAAGAAGAAATACTATAAGGAGAATAACACAAGGAAATCACATCCATGGACACGATCAAGCATATACATCTAAGGGTTCAAGAGCAACTCAAGAAGAGCCAACCGTTGTACAAAGGAAGGCATGATCAACAAGATCATAAATTCCACGTTGGAGACAAGGTGTGACTCTATATCTATAAGGAATGACTGCAAGGAGCAACAAAGAAACTCAATCCCCTTAGATATGGACCATTTGATATCATTGGGCAAGTGAATCGGAATTCCTTCAGACTAAAACTTCCACTTTATATGCAGATCAACTCAATGGAAAACGTGGAAAAATTGAAGTTGTTTGAATCATTCATGCTAGATGAGGAGGAAGAACATCAAGTTATTTCAAATGTTGAGTACCTTTAACCTCATGGACTTGAGGAGTTGAAGGAAGACATAGTGCTACAACAAAAGTAGTGGATGACTCGCAAAGGACACCAAGAAATGTAGTAGATTGGTCTCAAAGGATAGACTACAAGGAAAGTGAAGTGGTATGAGACGAACCATATTGTAATCAAGTTTCCTCATCTATCGTTGGCAACGTTTGGGGACCAAAATCCTCCCAATGGGGAGGTGTGATCCGAATCGAATATGAAAAGAATAATTGGCTATCGACACAGCCTCTAATATGAACAACACATGCATTGTTTAAGGGTATGGATGGCGAAGGAGATCGACTTGTTGGTGTGAAGGGCCCCATGACATTACAATTGACGTCCAATTTTGTATGTAATATATGTAAAGTCGAGCAATATATTATTGTATAAAAGGAAATAATGAGACGTTCATAACACCTTTTCCACATGGGAGAAAAGACAAACAAACAAAGAAAATAAGAGAAATGGACTAGAGAGAAGATGAAGCGTTGGGGATGCATGACCTTCTATATATCCTCTCTGTCGAATCAATCCTCTATATTATGTTTCCCCATGATGCGAAAAGGGTTCTTTTTTTGTGAATGAAGTAGAGAGACTTCTCATACGTCACTGAGGAGCATAGAGATAAATTGGAGAGCCTATAATTTTTCCATTTTTGAATAATAAAGAGCTTGGTCGAAGCCAAAAGAATGTTGGTTTTCCCATTTGGGTTTCCAAGGTAAATTTTGAGTTAATGCGTGATGATTGTTGTGGTTGTATTTGTTTATGAATGAAAAATGGTGTGTACTGTAATTTAAGGGTTGTTTGTGTATGGTTTCATCAATGAGAAATCCCTGTTGTTTAGTTTGATCACATTTTATATTAATATGGTCCCTGTGGGTTGTTAAACCAGACTAATAACTCTTTAACCACACATGTACATTGATTCATAAGTTGCAAATAAACCAACCTCCTTCTTGAGTCGTTGTTATTTATTTGGGGTCTCTAATTTCATTTCGGATTTGTTGGGAACATTATTGACTTGATGGGGTGTTTCCCTTTTCCTATAAATCATAGATGTATTAGATATCGAAGTTTGGGGTTGTCTGATCATTCAATAGCTACCCACGAGCTATATAGACATTTTTTTCCACTCAGTCTTCTATCAATTTTTCCCTGGATGCTTTCCATTGTCATTGAATACCAAACTCAACTTCTAAAATGTATTATGTGCCTGTGAATGTTATAATCGACTTCCATACTATTTTATGTGTTGTGGGTTACTCAAAATAGTCCAAAAATATTTTATTATGCAAATGGTGATCAAATTCGCCCCTCAGACTTTCTTCATGGCTATTGGTCACCAATTCTGATTTGCAGAAGGTTTCCCTTCACCATTGACCATTGAATATACATTTTCATTGATATCTTTAATCACTAGTCGAACCACTTTGACTAGGCTTTCCCTTTGGTCGATTTCGCTTCGTTCTTCGACCAACAAAAAATCCTAGTAGACTAGATCCACCCATGGTTTGACAAGGCTTTCATTTGGTCGATTTGGTTCCCTTATTTGAGCCAAATTTCATCTGACTCGACTCAGATGAGTTTAATTTCATCCGACTCAACTTGGATGAGCCAACTTTCCTCCAACTCAACCTATCCTCCTTCTAACTCATTTCTCATCTCAACTTCAAGGTACTCGAATTCATTGTTATATGAACCAACTTGACTTGTGGCTTGGATGGTCAAGTATTTTTCCATCATCTAAATATATAAGGTTGTATTTTTTTTACATATATTTTTGTTTTGGTGAGATAAATAGGCTATAAGCCTCTCTTTTATGAATCAATTAGTTGGAAAAAGTAGTTACGTGAACTTCTTGGGGAGGCCACGTGGTGCAATATTGCATGTAATTATATAAACCATGTTTTTGGTCATTTGGAGGTTCACCATTCATTGATCCTCAATCATTTTTACTCGTTCATAATTCCTTGCTCACTATTGTTCTTGTTTTGAGCATGGGAACATTTTTTTGTGGGAATAGAGCCATTACTAGTTGGATTTAAGTAACCATTGGGTATTCCCAACAAGAAATCGATGCCTATGTGCATGAGAATGTTGAAAATTATGAAAGAACTATCCACAACTGAGAATCCTTGGAGTTTATAGCATTTTGATTTCTTGGCTAGTAGTAATGGATCCCTAGAAAGAGGTGGAACAACTTAAGGGACTACATTACAGAGAAGGGGGTTCATTTCCTTGGGTTGTGCAGGCTAAGGAGGAAAGAGAGTTGGTAAATTACGATTTTTGTGTGGTTGAGAAAACTATGAGAGCTTGTTAGTTGGATGGTGTGTGTTTTAGTGTCGACCTAGGACCCGTCCTTATGGATTCATAACCTCGGCTTAGAGGTGGCATGTTGTAGAAATTTTATGTGCAATAGAGCCTAAGTTTGGGTGGAATGTCCAATGCCTACAGCCGATTGGTGAAGTTATTATTTAAAGATAAGTTTTCTTTTATATGTTTCTCTGTGTTTATATTTATTTCCACTGTGTATTTAATATTATCTCTATGTTGAGTTTATTATGTGTTTGTTTGTCGATTAATGTTGTGCATGGAATGAGAAAATGTTTCTTTATATATATGCATGCTTCTTGATTCTTTCATGTACTAATATCATGTTTCTTGATTTTAAGAATGGTATCAGAAATTCAAAACCAATACACAGGAAGTGGGTACGACACAAGTTGATATTTGATAATTTTTTTGTGTTTGTTGGTAATGGGGTACGTTACAAGAGGTTTCATAATCAAATCTAAAGGAAAATAACTTGACACTAGAGACCAGAAGTTAATTCCAAACATGATCTATGTTGGTGAAGTGAGTGGGATATACATCCCTCATTTCCAAATTAGAAAAGATTGATAAAATAACTTGGAGCATTGATTAAGAGTATAAAAAGAAAGGAAAGACCATACATAAATGTGGATTAGTTGTGTGGGATCAAGTTCAAGTGGTCTTAGTCATAGTTACTCTGAGCATGTTAGCTATGGTATGATTTATCCTACATTTGTTGGTGAAATTTAGAGTGTAATTGAATCCACTATACTAGATTTTTCACGATACTTATTTGTTTTATGACATGCATGTTAACATTTAAGCACATGGTTAAAATATGACGATGAATGGAGATAGATATATGTATTGGGAGAAGACAAAGAGTAGGATTTTGAGTATGGTTATATACAAGTTGATGGAAAATGAGAGGTTTTAAAATTTGGAAGTGGCAAAAATATCCATTAAGAAATTTATGGCATTATCACTAGGGAGCGGTCAAAACAATACCACAAACATTAGGCTAGAATAAGTAATGACAGTAAGAAAAGAGAATTTTGACATTTACGTATAGAAGGTTCCCAAATGTAGAATTTAGTGATAAATGGGCCCTTCATACATTCTTTGAGACTATTTGGAGGAGAAACCATATTAGGTGAAATATGTTTGAATTTTTTTTTTCAGTCACACATGTTTTTAGTACTTTACCTTTTATATTTCATTATGTATCATCATTGAAGCTTATAAGTGACTTCATTTTCCCTGCTTTTGAACAAATTTAGTGGGTATATTGGTAAACTCTCTAAAGATAATAGAAAAAACAAAAAGAACCATTGGATGTTGATAAAACTTTGTATTTAAAAACATCCTTAAGGATTGACTAGAGGCTAAGAGGATTGTTGATGAGAAGGAGGCACGAGGATTGAACCCTCAGACACCACAACAAAAAGACACAAAGGTACAATACATAATATATGTTTGTAGTTATTGATGTTGGTATGCTTGTAGTTATGTATTTACATATGCTTTAAATTGTTATCTTTCTCTCATATAATATTTTAGTACCATTGACCTACTTTTGTGGTCATTTGTCAAACAATGATAAACTTAATTGATCTTATCTTATCTTATGTATAGGTACAAATAGACACAAGTTAACAATTACACAATATTTCCATTAAGTCAATAGAACTTTGATTGGAGGGTGCTTTATAAGTTTACCAATATAATCTCATTTATTATGCTAATATACTAGCTTAATATATTTTCATTATTGGGCTAAATTTTGCTCATGGGTTAATTTTCCAAGGTTTTCCCAAAAAAAGATTCGTTATTCTAAAAATGATTCTCCCAAATTCTATAGGATAAAATTGTTTTACCTTAAAAATCGCCAAAAAAATCTACAAACTATATAAAATCCTTAGAAATTTGAATATTTTTACAAAAATATCGCCAAACATTTTATAGTTGGAATATGGAGGATTAGTAAGATTCGTCAAGGTTTCGACACTTTAAATAAATTTTGATCCTTAAAATCATCCCTGAATATTATTTTATCTTATTGCATAGAGTAAAAGTATAGTCATGAGCCCACTAACGAAGAACTAAAGTATGCACTGGGGAATGGTTATGAAAGAACGATGGAATTTTTCCACTCCCTTCCCTTAGTGACTAGTTGTTAGTTATATGCTTATTTTAAACTTATATATAGCTAGAGTTGTTTGTTCACTAATTCAAATGTATTATATTCTTTTAGACTAATGAATATATGAGTGATTCAATGGAATTATAGGATACATGTACAACTTTTCAACATATATGTTTTCTATTACATCTTTAAATGTTAACAATTCTTTATTTGATTGAACTTGTATTCATTTCATTTCTTTATATATGTATATATTTCAATTCTCAGGGTGCTTATTTCTACATTTAGGACAAAATATTGCAAACACAACATCTTCTTCTTGTTTCTTTTTCAGTTTTAGGGTATCTAATTGGTTACTGATTGTGCTCAAGATATATGTTTTAAAGTTTTCTAGTAAGTTTCCTAACTCAATTCTGGTGATAGTCCCTGAGTTTTGTCTTAAATTTATGCTAAAAGGATCTCTTGGTCCTTTGCCTATTTTATCTTGTCCTCTTGAGTATCTCCTACAATAATGTGTAATTTCTACAAAGGGATTTTGGTGCACATCTCTTGAACTTAGCAAATTTCATGTTTATATGAAGTCATCTCTAAGACCTTTCAAAAATACTATTCTTACTACAACTGGGTCTGTGGTGAATAATTTTGATTTATGATAGTTGTATAAGAACCTTTCTAAGTAGTCTTCAGGGCTTTCATCTTTGGTTTGTTGCATTTTGAAAATGTCATTTTTAGCATTGTCCTTACAATACTCTTGATATTTCCTTGAAAATGTGTCTTTCATCTGATCCCATGAGAGAATTGTATTTTATCCTAAGCTCATGAACCATCTCAAGGCTGAGTACTTTAATGTGGTTGGAAAGAGCTTAAGTTTTTGGGCATCGTATGAATAGTTATATCTTCTACATAATATGTCAAACTCGAATAAAAAAAAATCTGGATCTTTAGTTGACATACCTCTGAAAGTGGGTAACGATGACAGTGGGATGTTCTTCATGCTGATTTTTTTGGAAATATACAATATTGGAAACCCGAAGGTCTTAGTCTCAGTGGCTACATTTTCATTTCCTTCTTCTTCTTCCATTTCACTAGGTATCCTTCCTCCACTGATAGATGGTTCAGAAACTGGATTTTTTGTGTCTTCTAAGTGTTCAGTTCCTTTATCAGATTCACGTTCTATCTGCCCCAATACTGATTCTTCATTTCTAGGTCCTTCTTCTAGAGCCTCACTGGCTTCCCTTGAACTTCCTCCCGGTGGTGTTTTTCCTGCACCATTGTTAGTTGAATTAGTGTGTGGGTTTTTTTTCAAGTCTTTAGAGCTTACAAATCTACCCTTATTATT
Source organism: Picea engelmannii (assembly GCA_009831015.1). NCBI lineage: Eukaryota > Viridiplantae > Streptophyta > Pinopsida > Pinales > Pinaceae > Picea > Picea engelmannii. Next base: position 989,990 of record ML783371.1, on the reverse strand, counting down.
TCTATATCTATGCAAAAAAAAAAAATTGATACTTACTCAATTAAAATCCTAATGGAAGGTAAGAAGGCAAACTGGCTTCAGAGAACCCCACTATAGTAGTTGTGTGGCTCTTCACTCATGTCTTAAACATTTTATCCTCCTCCCTCAAGTAGCCCTTGAAACCATTTAAAAACAAAACTAGGCAAACAATCTAAGCTAAAATCACTTCCTACCATTTGCAACTCCCCGACAATGACGCCAAAATGTTGTGTTGCTTATATGATTTATATAATGCAAACATTAATTATCAATCCATAATTCGTAATCAAATGAGTTACAAGACACCAGTAGGAGAGGTAATTATAATGTCACAAGTATAGAACTAATCTCGATTATGCATGTTAGGAATAAAGCAAACTATCAAAGTAAAACACACTTTGGTTGTCTTTCACAAGGAGGCTATCTACTCCATTGTGGCACATGAAAGTATGAGATGGAGTCCTTTGACAGATCAACTCTGTTATCTGACCCAAAAGTCTAACTATGCAATCACACTTTGAAAAGGAAATCACACATCAATCATCAAGGCATAACATGGGTAGTTCAATAGCCAATATATTGGGTTTGTTGTGGATCATAATAATCTATCATGAGATTCACTAGTTCTTTTCCAAATATGTTTGTCTATTGCTGCCAAATTCTATGTTTACTAAGAGAAATCAAATTCATAAAAATAGAAACAGGGCATATGAAAAAACAAAGTAAGTAAAGATCTTAAGCAATTTTATGAACTATGCTACTAACATATGAAACTATCAAAGATGATGAACTAAATTGAGAAATCAAAGCTACATCTAGTCTAACAATTACACTACTGAAATCAAATGCTAACACTAATATACAAGAATGCTAACCTCTGTTGGGTGGTGGGCCCTTGTTGCTTCAATAGGTCAGTGGTTGGAGTCTATATTAAGGTTGTATTCAATCAACACATCACTCTTACTCAGATCTTAAAACGTAAAATTAGACTATACTAACAATTCAACTCACATTCATTCATAAATGATCAAGATATGGAAATAAATGACATTATTCTATTAAACTTCAAACTCAAGATATGTTCTACAATATGCAACACTGCTTCACATGCTATGTTATCTAGATCATCCTCCATAGCATGTTTGGTAGAAAAAACATCATTGTTGTTTGGGATAGGTGATTGGACCTGTAAGTGGCGAATTTGATGTTGAATCGTGCAACATGATACGAGGTAGATTCATGATTACTAAGGGTAAAGCACGTTCTTTGTTTAAGGTTGTGGCTCATCATTACTAGACATGCTCATTTCAGTTCATAACTACATTCACACATTTGATGTTATTTTTCCCTCCATGACTTTTCAAGTGCTTATGTGGTGAGTAAATTGATTAAGGTTAAGCATATGGGTATGAGGTAAGTAACAAAAAGTTAAGCGCATGGTTTTAACAATAAGGTCATAAGATCTAGTATACAATTTCATACCTATTGTAGTTTTATAAGTAAAGGAAAATAAACAATACCATGTTACCTTTGCTTTTACCATTGCATAACCAATACCCATAACATATGCGACTGCCTTTGTATTTGAAGCTTGCAGATTATCAGAGTTCATCTTTTTAGGCTAGAGTTTTCTGGAAGATTAGTATTGGAATTTCTTGTATCTTATGAACTTCTTTATTCTGTGCTTATTTTTGAATTTTTTCCTTTGTGTATGGTTCTGTAGGGTTGTAAGGTGAACATGCTGGTCTCTAAGGATGAGATGTGAGTCTAGAAAAGAGTCCTGAAAGAGGCTCTTTGACCCTCCCCCATGCCAAAGGTGTTGCATATCCTTATGCAAAAAGATCTGACATGTTGTATCATAATGAAATAAAATTGATAAGAGAGGATAAATCAAGTCAAATTCCAAAAGTGCATATGTCACCTAGCATATGATCTCATGCCTTATTTGTTGTTAAAATGAAATTTCCTTTCTTCTGATGACTTATTGGCAAGTACAACATTCAATAATGAAAACAAGGAGGTTTTTTTATTTTTCCATAAGAACAGATCCAACCTAACTTGCTTCAAAGATTTACTATCATTAGATGTTATGGATAAATTTCATATTATAAGTAGATTAGACTCCCTAGTCAGGGTCCCACTCTTAAGAAGTTTCCTTCTCAGGTAATGTAGGATTTAGATGTCAGACTGGTAAATTTGACTTAGGGTAATTCTCAAATGGACATTTTCTTGTAGTATTCATTTTTTTTTGTTAATCTGGAGTTTGTATATTATAAATGTCAACAATGTCATTTTGCTTGTAGTATTCATTTTTAAATGACAAAAGTGAATTTTTCAATCAAACAAGTATAAATCAGACATTTCTCAAACCAAAACCCACTGCCAACAATCCTGTTCAGTACTCCATTGGGGTAGTTGTGATATTTAATGAGAGACATAACTTCCCCAGGCAAAATGCCCCATTGCCAATAGGCCTGTTATGTACCTTGATGGGTTTGCCTACTAGTCATACCATAGACGGGTACCCACTGCCAATAGACTTGTTCAGTATCCCGATGGGTTAGTCTCTTAAACCCTTTTTCTATCAGAGGCTTCTTGTCCATAGTCTCCTATTTTAGTTTTTGTTAAAGAGTGATTTTTCACAGGTGACAAGGGGAGGCTCGTCTGAAAACCCTTTTACAGTCTGGGATTTTATTGGGTTAGAAGATATACTCTCTTATTTGAATGTCTTTAATGATTTGTTTGAAGGAAAAACAAACTCATGTATGTATGTTATTTATTTAGAATATTCCAGATGTATGGTTTGTCTGAGTTTGTCCATAAGAGAATGACCTAAAGTTACCTTAGGGTACTAATGCATCCTTTTCCATAAAATTTTCCTAGTGTGCCCACGACAGAGAGTGTTCATATACTCATATTCTACTCTTTAGTAAATATAATCCAATGATTATTGTTGAAGTCTAGTTAGGGTGAAATAGTTACTTGTAGGCTAATATTTTTAATCCCTTTAATCATGTTGAAATACTGATGTTGTTTGTAATGGACTTTTTGATGAAGGCAACCTCTAAACTTTAAATTCAATTAAGCATGGTTATTTAAACAATATAAGAAAAATAAATTATATCTTCGTTGTCAAGAAACAGAACCAAAATAAATTAAAATACTTCCTTGTTAAGCAACATAACCAAAAGAAATTACAATTCTTCCTTGTCAAGCAACAAAACCAAAAGAAATTACAATAATTCCATGTCAAGCACCAGAACCAAAAGAAATTATTGCTTCATGAAATATGTGATTTGATGTTGTAGTCATCTCCTTGGTTCCAACTTAAGTGGTTACTACACAGCTTCACTCTTCATATTAATTGACATTGGATATTAAAATAGGCATATAAGTCTTTGTCAATTAGATGATATGTCCTGATAGTACCGTATAAGGACAAACTTCTGGTACCGGACCAACACATGACTGCTAGTACCGGACCATAATAGAATTTATGGTACTGGATCAACACTATTGGTACCAAACCAGAACATAGTATTGTTGATGCTTACAAACTGATGTTTTAGCAAGTTCATGAAAGATCAAATAATTTACAGAAATCTACTAACAAAAATAAAATGTGAAAGTAAAACAAAGAAGGTAAGAACCGATTATTACCTTCATCTTATTAACAAAACATAGTCCACACACTTATGTACAAAAGCTTTAAAAATCAATCAATCAATCAATGTGGATCAGTAGGAATATCTCCTTCCTTACTGATCACCTGCATATTTGAATTATGTGGCACATGTGTCAGAAATTCCTCTTTTGACAGGGGTTTGTTATAAATTCTCAACTGGTGGCCATTCACGAGTAGGGGTGTTTGATGTTCATCAATTGTATTTATCCTGATTGAACCATTATCATAGACAGTGTCAATCTCGTAAGGTCCCAACCAACAAGTAGTTAACTTACCTTTGAATTTCTTGAACCTGCTGTCATACAATAAGGCCCAATCTCCTGGTTGAAATTGTTTCTTTTTGAGATACTTGTCATGCCATTTTGTTCTCTGATCTTGAATAAGGGTGGTTCTTTGAAGTGCTTATTGCCTGACTTCATCTAGCTCATTAAGTTGCAAGAGTCTTTGTTGTTGGGCTTCATCCAAGTTCATGCCAACTTGTACAATGGTCCTGAAGGTTTTGATCTGGAATTCTATGGGGAGAAGCACTTGCTTCCCGTACACCAACTCATAAGGTGTATGTCCTGTTGTATTCCTCCAGGTGATTCTATAAGCCCATAAGGATTCTAGTAATCTATCATCCCAATCCTTGTGGTGTAGTTGCACAGTTTTAGTAAGAATGGACTCAATGACTTTGTTGGTAGATTCTACTTGCCCATTCGCCTGTGGATGATAAGGTGTATATTTCCTGTGCTTGGTTTGGTACTGTTCTTTAATAGCCTTGACTATATTAGAGGTCAATTGAGTCCCCTGATCAGTCACAATTTCCCAAGGTACACCAAATCTAGTAAAAATGTCATTAAAAAGGAAATCTACCATGAATTGTTCACTTGTAGCTGGTAGAGATTTTTCTTCAACCCACTTAGTCACATAGTCAGTACATACAAGTATGTACTTTTTCTTTTTAGATGCAGGATTTATGGGCCCTACAAAATCTAATGCCCATTTTTCGAAAGGTTCAATGACTACTTGGGCTTGAAGTGGCATTTGGTATTGTGCAGTAGGCTTATCCATTCGTTGGCATTCATCACAATTGGATACATAAGTTCTATCATCCTTGAAAATATTAGGCCAATAATAACAATATTGCATAACTTTATAGGCAGTCCTTTTATCAACAAAATTCCATCCACAAGGACCATCATGGCAGGCTTGCAGAATATCATGGATCTCATATTCCCTTACACATATTTTGATTACCAAATCTGGTCATGTTTTATAAAGACAATCATCATGCCACATATAGTTTGCACTTAGTTGAATTAATTTGTGTTTTTCTCTAGGAGACAATTTCTGAGGCATCTTCCTTGTCACAAGATAGTTAGCTACATCTGCATACCAAGGAGTAAATGTAGAAATAGAAAAAAAATTGTCATCTGGGAAGTTATAATCTACTAGTGCATTATCTTCCAGATGAATCATTCTAGATAAGAAATCAGCCACAAGATTATCCTTACCATGTCTATCAATAATATTGATATTAAACTCTTGTAATAATAACGGCCATCATGCAACTCTAGGGTTTGTTACAGGTTTGTTCATTAAGAATTTGATGGCTAAATGATCAGTGTGTACAAAAGATTGATATCATGTAATATAGTGCCTAAATTTATTGATAGCATGGACTACAACTAACAATTGTTTTTTTGTGACTGTATAATTAACTTTTGTTGGGGAAATATTTTTACTGACAAAGTAAATAGCATAAGGAATTTGAATTTCCCTTTGTCCAAGAACTTCCCCCAAGGTTGTGTCCGAGGCATCAGTACATATATGAAAAGGAAGGGACCAATTTAGTCCTCTTAATATAGGGGTACTTGACAATTTATGTTTTAGAATCTCAAAAGATACTTGGCATTCATCATTCCAATTAAATTCATCTTCTTTAGATAATAACTTGAATAAAGGGGTATCTAAGCTTGTAAAATTCGGAATGAATCTTCTATAGTAGCCAACATGCCCAAAAAGGCTGTGAACTTCCTTTTGTGAGGAAGGTATTCTGATTTGTGTGATAATATGAATCTTTGTGGGATCAACTCTCATTCCAGAACCAGAATTGTGATGTCCCAAAACAATGCCTTCAGTAAGCATCATCTTTGACTTTTCATTGCTTAGGGAAAGAATAGTTTCCCTACACCTAATCAAGACTTTTTATAGACTAGACAAAGCTTCCTGGAAGTCATCTCCATGGACTGTAAATTCATTCACATAGATTCTATGCAATCATTGGTCAAGTCCGAGAAAATGGCTAGGACAACCCTTTGGAAAGTGGTTGGGGCATTGAAAAGTACAAAAGGAAGAACCCTATAAGCATAGGTTCCCCATGGGCATATGGAAGTGGTATTTTCTTGATCTTCAAGTGCTATTTGTATTTTCTTATAACCACTAAACCCATCTAGGAGCCATAAATACTTCTTTCTGGACAAGGTATCCAACACCTGATCAATAAATGGTAAGGGGAAATAATCCCTATGGGTGGCTTTGTTCAACTCCCTAAAGTCTCCACATATTCTCCACTTACCATTTTTCTTGGGAACTATGACAAGTGGAGACACCCATTGACTATCTAAAATGGGGTATATGAGATTGGCTCGAAGGAGTTTTTGCAATTCTTTCTTTACAATATCTTTGAGGGCTAGATTCATCCTTCTTTGAGGCTGCCTAACTAGTCTGATTTGGTCATTAGTGTAGATATGATGTGTGCATGTGTCAGGGTGAATGCCTTTCATGTGTCCATATTCCCATGCAAAGGCATCAAATTATCTTTGGAGCATTTCAATTACTTGGGTCTTTTGTTCTGGTTCCAAACTGGAGTTGATATATAGAGATTTTCATGTACTAATCTCAACAAGTTCAGTACTTTATTCCTTCTCTGAAGAAGCTGATGATAAAGTATATAGTTGGGTGATATCAGGATGCCAAGTTTGTTGAAATTCAGAACTGAAAATATGTGACAATTCTGCAAAAGACCTAGGATATTCAATGCAGTTCGTATTAGCCAAAAATAAACTTAAGACTTGTTCATCTGATTTTTCTTGAATTCCTTTTATTTGGTCAAGTGTTAACATGGGTCTAATGCAATCTTCCTCTCCATAAGGGTCTTCTAGCCAAACATGTATTTCTTGTGCTGGTTGAGCAGGAGGGAAGAGGACAAGATTTTGGCTGTGTGCCATTGGATATAGTCATCTCGCCCGACCGACAACTGATAAAGGTATATTTTGTGGCCAACCAAGGGCAGCCAAGAACCACAGGGTGTCCTGGTTTGGAGGATGATTTAGAATAGATGACTAGAAATTCTATTGGATACTCCCAAGAAGCTAGTGTGACTGTGACATCATCTAAATTCCTGCAGGGCTAATGACTGACTTATCTGCCAACTCTATCATGGTTTGGGTTGGCCTTGGCTAGTTGATTTGGAGCTTTTTCATAGTTTCAAAAGGCATTACATTAATTGTTTCACCCAAATCAATGAGTGTGTTTGGTAAGGAAATACCATTAATTTCAACAGTGACTACTGGATTCCTAGGGTCATTATATTTATATGGCATTTTAGAAATAAATTTAGATAATTGTCCTACCACCTGAACAAGGGGAGGTTCCTTATTCTTCCTTATTGGTTTCTTAAGGCAAAGATCCCTTATGATTTTGGCATATATTAGGATATCCCTAATGACTTGCAACAGAGGTATTTTTACACATACATTTTGTAATTCATCCTCTATATCTTTGTGAAAGGGTGGCTCGGGTTTATTCTCTAATAGTATTTTAGGGTAGGGTGGAATATTAACGTGTTGAGGCACTCCTACAGACTGAGAAGTGGGTGGAATATGAGGGGAAGTCTCTCCTTCTATAGGGGTGGTTTGAGTATTTTCTTGTTCAGAATGATTATCATTTTCTTCTTGAATTATTACTCCATAATTTGATTGATTTACAACTTTCCTAGATCTTAGTTGAATTTCATATGTGGGAAAGGTTTGGGCTTCTGCATTCTGTACAGGGTGGGTGGGTCGATTATTGGAGTTAGGAATTGGCTAGGAAGGAATTGATGTTGGTCTAGGAGGGTTATGGGCAACATGGATTTGTGGTTGTTGATTAGCATTTATAGGTACTTGTTGCTCCTGGTTAGGGTTCAAGGGTACTGTGAATTGTTGTTGTACCAGAGGTGGAGGTAAAGATTGTATCTGAGGTGGGTTAAATCCAGGTAGTAATTGGGAAATGTTTGTAGGATATTATGGATATGTCGGGTAAGAGGGATTCCCATACATAGTTCCCCTCCAACCTTGTTGCCAAGGTTGATTTTGAGCTTGCTAAGGTGTCTATTGGGGATAGGACATTCAAGGAGGACCCCATTGTTGTTATTGATATTGTGTATTAGGGTCATAAAATGCATTGGAATTTTGTGCTCTCCAAGGCCTCCTAGAAGGGTGCAATTGTTCTTGTGAGACTCCTCCTCCCCTATAAATGGCTTGCAACTCAAGCAAAGTTGGACATTCAGATGTGGGGTGCTCTAGTGTACACAAGACATAGACCTCTATGACATTTCATGGGTATTCTTTCTCAGGGTGATTCTTTCTACATTTAGCACAAAAGATTCCAAAAACAACATCTTCTTCTTGCTTCTTTTTCAGTTTTAGGGTATCTAGCTGGTTACTGATTATGCTCAAGATGTTTGTTTTAAAGTTTTCTAGTAAGTGGGATATACCAGAAGTTAATTCCAAAGATGATCTATGTTGGTGAAGTGAGTGGGATATACGTCCCTCATTTCCAAATTAGAAAAGATTGATAAAATAACTTGGAGCATTGATTAAGAGTATAAAAAGAAAGGAAAGACCATACATAAATGTGGATTAGTTGTGTGGGATCAAGTTCAAGTGGTCTTAGTCATAGTTACTCTGAGCATGTTAGCTATGGTATGATTTATCCTACATTTGTTGGTGAAATTTAGAGCGTAATTGAATCCACTATACTAGATTTTTCACGATACTTATTTTTTTTATGACATATAAATATCAAATATAAATATAAAAAATAAAAAAATAATAAAATATCTTATAAAAAATAATAAAATATATAAAAATAACTTTTCAAATATAAAAAATATAAATATCTTATAAAAAATAATAAAATATATAAAAATAACTTTTCAAATATATAATATTATATAATAGTGTTAAAAACTAGTTTTGAAATAATAATATTACTTTTTCTATAAGATCACTTATGAATTAGTGATGATGATGATGATGATGATGATTAAAGTCCACTAAGACCTAATTGATCTATCATACCTTAAGAGGGTAAGTGATTACTTGTGATTCTTTAGAATTTTATTTCTGTGCTCGAAAAGCATTAAGAGAAGCTTTCCAAGATCAACATACTTTTGTTGAGTTAAGAGTTTAGGAAGGTTGGTAGTGTGATCAA
>ML783371.1:920594-937927 GCA_009831015.1 Picea engelmannii | reverse complement strand
TGAGGGCTTTCACCATAAGGGGACCACTTTGGAGTTCATCCATATTTACTTCTTATAAACCATGACAAGACAATAATGAGTCATATTTACATCAAACAATATTGGGTCCATTACCCAAACCTTTCTGCTGCGGGGCTTTCTTCAAGGGTTGACATCAATGACAACCAACCTTAATCAACAGTTTAATGTTAGGACAAAGTGCCTAGGTATATAAGAATTGGTTGGATTTCCTATGTGGATTAAAAACAAAGATATTAGATTTGTAATGTTGATAACATTGGAATGGTGGTGTGCACTAAGGACAGTGAAAAAATAAGTGGAGAGGGATGTAACACCCCAGTTTTAACCCTTATGAACTAGAATTTATTATGTAATTATGACTTAGGATGGTGAGCCAATAAAGTTGAAGAGGGGCCAAAGTTCCTAGGAAACGTAATACTTAATATACATTAATATAATACACGTTGGTGGCAAGATAAACAAGGAAAAAGTTGATAGGGGGCTATGATTCCATGAGAGAGGGGGCTTGAGGGGGAAAGTATTTTTATTATTATTTTATTTACCCATAATTGATTTTATGGAGAAAAGGGGTTACATGAGATTCTTGGGAGGGAGGCCATGTGGCTCTTGTATTCATGTAATTATATAAACATCCCTTTGGGGTTCTTTTGGGTCTTCTTCTCCCTGGTTATTCTTCTTTTATTCTTCTCCTTCATTTTCCTCATTCATTCTGAATATTTTGTGTGCTCTTGGGATAAGCATGGAAACAAATGGATGGAAGAGGAGAGCCATTGCTAAATGGTTGTATTATAATTCACTAATAATTCTAGGAGGGAATGGATGCGCGTGTGCATGAGCTTGATGGTAGTTCATATAGAACTGTCCACAATTGAGAATCCTTGGATTTTCCAGTGGGGATATTTCCTTACCAGTAGCACTAGAGCCCTCGAGAGAAGTGGGATAGAATGAGGGGATGCATGGCAGAGAAAGGTGTTCATTTATTTGGTTTGTGGAGGCTGAGGGGGAAAGAGAGATGGAAATTTGGATTTGCTGTGAGGTTGAGAAACCTAAGGTCTAGTTCGCCAACTGTTGTGTGTTTTTAGATTTGGCCTAGGACTCATCCTTGTGGATTCATAACTCTGGCTCGGGGGCAACCTGTTGTTGAGAGTAAATGAACAACAATTTATATGGTTGGGAGGAACGTCGTTGGTATACAACCAGTTGGTGAATGTTTACTTGACAGTTAAGTGCTCTCTATGGTTTTTGTATAACGTTATTCTGTTGTGTATTTAATTATCTCTGAGATATGTATTTTAATGTGCCTTTCTACTGGTTATTTGTTGTGCATGACACATTGTTTACTTCTTTTTGATGTAGCATGGATCTTGTCTTATGCATGTGATTTTTATGCCTCTAATATTAATGAGAAATCCTTTGAATTCGAGATAAGTTCAGCGAAGTGAGTCTTGGGACTACAGCTCGCCTCACCTACTGGTGGTTGGGTGTGTTGAAGCCATATTAAGTGGTGTATCCCGGCCTGTGGTAGGATGGGTATGTTACACTCTCACTCTCACTCCCTCTCTCTACCCTCCCTCTTTATCTTTCTCTCCCTCACTCTCACACACTCTCTTTGTCTTACCCTCTCTGCCTCTCACACTCTCTTTCTTCCTCTCTATATGTCACCCTTCTTTACATTGCAAGGAAATAAATGGCCTTGACCTAGACATGTCAAGACCTAGACCTAGACATAGACATAGATATACCTATACATGGAAAGACTTAGAACATGATCTAAAAAATGACTTAGACTTATACGATGACCATTACCTAGACCATGACCTTGAACTATACAATGACCATTGTCTAGTCCATGACATAGACCTAGACCATGACATAGAGCTAGAGCTAGACTTGGAACATGCCCATGATCTATACCTATACCATGACTGTGACCTAGACCATGACCTAGACCCCCCTAGCTCCATTTAAGCCTAGGAATAACCTATAATCAACCCTTAACCCCCTCCACACTTGATCTCTAAGTGAATTATACATATACCTCTTGTTAAATTCCCCACAACCCTTGCACCCACATCTTGGTTCGCTAACCATTTCTCTATGCTTAAAAACACTTTCATGCCTAAGCCCTTAGGTCCTAGTTGTCCCCAAACTAAATATTTATTCATAAAGATGTTGTGTCTACAATAAATTTTATATGTGTTTCATTAAGAGCGTGAAAATGCTCTTTTGACTTGAAATCCTTGAGTTTGTGCACTCATCCATGCCCAACATAAATGTGTGCGTTTTCATAGAAAACACACATTCTTTAGTGCACACATGTTATAGGAACATGCACGCATTCATGATGTTAATTTTTGTGTCCCAAGTACACTCCTTTACCTCATCTATCTCAAAAACTTGAACAATCCCGGCTTATGCATGCAAAAATAGTTGGAACATACATGTTTTTATTCTTTTTGTCTTGTTGTTTAATTCATAGACAATTTTTTTCTATTGCAAGTCAATTGTGGGAGGAATTGGAAGACAAATTTGTCCAAGTGGAATTGAAATTATTGGTAGTGTCTTCTTGTGTAACAACAAGACAAATTTTTCCAATTTAAATTGTTAGATGTGTCTTCTTTTGTAATATCAAGACAATTTTTTCCAATTGGAATTGTTATTTGTGTTTTCTTGTGTAATACCAAGACAAATTTGTCCAATTGTAATTGGAATTGTTAGTTGTGTATTCTTGTGTAATACCAAGGCAAATTTATCTAATTGGAATTGGAATTGTTAGTTGTGTCTTCTTGTGTAATATCAAGGAAAATTTGTCCAATTGGAATTGAAATTGTTAGTTGTATCTCTTTTGTAATACCAAGACAAATTTGTCCACTTGGAATTGGAATTGTTAGTTGTGCCTTCTTGTGTAATACCAAGAAAAATTTGTGGTGGGGTGCTTGGAAGCCAATTTTTCTCTTTAAACATGGGTAAATGATGGAATCAAGATTGAAAGTCCGTGAGGAAATAAATACCCATTGAAAAGGTAGAAGAAGAAAGAGAAAATACAAAGTTACATATGTCAAAGCATAACCTTTCAGAAGAGGGCAATCCAATTTCTAGGGGAATAGATGTTGTTGTTGTTTCTCCTCCATCACCACAAGCAAAGAACAAAAGTTTAGTAGAGACCAATCCAATCGGTATCTCATCAAGACAAGTTGTTGTGGATGACTAGATGATGGAGGATTTTCTTGGAGATGATATACAATGGATGAAATTAGAGAGGCAACTGGTGCACAACATTATGGTGAAGAAGTTCATGTGGTGATACTTCTTCTTGGAAATTCAAACATTCCCAAAAATAGTCATGGGCATCTCCACTCTCCGATAATTGATCCACCAGTGATTGAAGGGCCAAGAACTGCAATGTTTTTAACTCCACATCAAGGAGGTCAAGAGTGCTAGAATAGGGGTTCATTGTCCCTACCTAGATTGAGTAGTGTGTGACAAAGAACTACTAAATGCATTTAGGTGGATGAAAGTGGGCTAACATCACTTGAAGTTAATTTACATAACCATACTACTCGTTATCATTCTTATAAAATCATTAAAGAATATTTTGAACCAAAATCCAATGCTGCTAAATGTTACTTATTTTTGTCTTTGTTAAAATCTAGAGGTTTGACTACTATTAGGAGAATTTTAGGCATTAAAAAAGTCAAAAGTTTAGAAACAAGTCATCATATTGTTAGAAACCTTGTGTATTGTTTTCAAATAATTGGTAATAAATCTCATTCTAAAGGCCATAATGCAGCTTGATGTGTCTTGTAACAATCAATTGCTAGCAATATCACAAGAAAACATCGTTTTCTCCAACAAACCTCTCATTTCATGAAATGCTCTATCAAAACCCTTAGAAAGTATTCACATAGATGAGATAGCCTTGACACATGTGGCCCAACATATTTTTGGGCCTTCACTAGTAGGCTACCTCGTTTTGACATGAATTTAATTGGAGTAGTTAAGGGACTAGTACAAGATTTCTCGCATGAGAACACTGGGCCTTCTAACAACCAAAAAGATGTACCAAAATTGAGAAGGGGATATAAGGACCGTGAACCCCATATCAAACACTTTCTTGACATTACACAGACACAATTGTATGAGAGATTTAGGATAGTACATAGTGTACTTAACTTGGGCCAAAGATATTTGTATAAACACAATTTGTCACACATGTTGTTGTAGATATCACATTGAGTATGGTTATTATTATGAAACACACACACACACACATATATATATTTCAAGTATTGCATAACACCTTTTGCAGGAATGCTTAGTTATATTTTCATCGTCGTCATCTAGAGACTATATTCACAACATCTAGTGTACAAGTCCAGAGGGTTGTACATTTTATAAAAAATATTTCTTATATGGGACATGCCCCAGGTGCGGTGGAATGTCATTACTAATCAAGTGCATATATGTAAGAAATGAGTATGAATTACAAAGGAAGGAGGTTTCCTTGCAAAGATTTAAATATGTCCTATATGATATTGATGGAGGTGTTAGAAAAGAATGATTGAGGAGAAATAAAATAAAAACAAATGCATAAATAAAACACAAATACACAACACAATAGAGACACATATATACATGGTTCACCCAGTGTGGGATACGTCCACCAGAGAAATTGTCAGGCCCCTCCTTTTTATTATCCAACAAATGAAGGGATACAACCTACAACACACCCATTGTAACTTCCTCTTCTTTCTCTCACAGTCTCCTCACTCAGAATACAATATTCGAAAAAAAAAATGATACATAGCCGCAATACATTTCCCTCATAAAAGAGGGTCTCCTTCTAGGAAAAAAACCCTGACACAACTTATACCGTCAAATCTGAAACCTTATAATGAATGGTTCATATTTACTATGAAATTAAAATATGCATTTACAAGGAAAGTTTTCCTTTGAGGGCCCTCCTTCCCCCGGACCTCGCAGGAGGGGCAAGCCCCCCCTGAACTCCCCCATGTGGAGGGGTGTAAAATCTTCTGGGGTGTAAAGTATTCATGGGGTATAAAAAAGGAGAAAAAAAAAACCTTTGAATCAGGAAGATAATCAGGCTCCACAACCAACAATCTCCCACTTGGAGACTGATCTCAACAACTCCACTGTTATTGTATTTGCTGGACTACGATCCTTCTTGGACCTATAAAATTTCTCATCTTCACCTTCATTCTTGAAGACCAACTGAAACTGAGGAGGAACTCAGTTTCTCCTTGGTTACTTCCTTTGTTAACATGTTTTTAGGATTCTGGCTAGTGTGTATCTTTTCCAACTTCAAATGTCCATCTTCCAAAATAGATCATATGAAATGGTACCTAAGATGTATATTCTTAGTCTTCGAATGGAATGATGATTTCTTCACAAGATGAATGACACTCTCGTTGTCACAATAAAACCTATTATTCTCTTGCTTCTTTCCCAATTCCTCCATAAACCTTTGTAACCAAATTATATTTTTACTAGCCTTTGTAGTAGAAACATACTCTGCCTCTGTTGTTGAAAGTGAAACAACCTTTTGCAGTTTCTAAATCCAACTTACTGCTATTCCACCTACAATAAAAAACATACCATGTGGTGCTCCTCCTACTATATTTATCACCTTCCATATCTGAATCAACATATCCATGTAGAACAATGTTTGAACCTCCAAAACATAATTCATGAGTAGCAATACCTCTCAAATACCTGAGAATCCACTTTACTACCTCCCAATGTTCTTTACCTAGATTATTCATATACCTGCTGACAACTCCCACTTCATGTGCAATATCTGGTCTTGTGCAAACCATCGCATACATCAAGTTGCCAACTGCTGATAAATAAGGGACCTTGGACATGTATTTGATCTCCTTCTGTGTCTTGGGACACATTTCCTTAGTTAATTTGAGATGGTTGGACAAATGTGTACTAATTGGTTTTTCATTCTGCATTCTAAACCTCTCCAACAGATTCTCTATGTACTCACCCTGAGACAATGTCAATTTGCGATTTTTCCTGTCTCTAGTTATTCCCATACCAAGGATTTTCTTTGCAGCACCCAAATCCTTTATCACAAATAAATTATCTAATTTCTTGTTGAGCAAATTTATATCCTTCATATTAAACCATGCAATAAGCATTTCATCTACATACAATAGCAAGATAATATAACTTCCATTTTCTAGCCTTTTAAAATAAACATAGTGATCATAATGACATCTACTATAACCTTGTTCTCTCATAAACATGTCAAACTTCAAATACCACTGTCTTGGAGCTTGGTTTAGGCCATACAAGATCTTTTTCAACCTGCATACCAAATTCTCCTTCCCTTTGACCTCATACCCCTGTGGCTGCTGCATATAAATCTCTTCCTCCAAATCCCTATGGAGAAAAGTTGTTTTTACATGTAATTGTTCAAGATGCAAATATTCTACTACGAAAAGACTTAAAATAGTCCTAATTGAAGTCATTTTAACAAAAGGAGAAAATATTTCATCAAAATCTATACCTTTCTTTTGTGCAAACCCCTTTACAACAAGTCTAGCCTTGTACCATTTTTTTTCTCCATCTTTTTCCTTCAACTTGTAAGCTCATTTATTATACAATTCTCTTTTTCCTATAGGAAATTGGACCAAATCCCAAGTCTCGTTATTTACCATGGAACCCATTTCCTCTTTCATTCCTTTCTCCCACTTATTTTTTGTGTCTACCTATATTTTCTCTTCATAACATTCTGCTTCGCTAAAATCAATCAACAATAAATAATACAATTAAGGAGAGTATCATCCATGGGTTCTAATTAACTTGGTAGATCTTCTAACAACACTTGCATGAGTTTGAGGTACTTGTTTCCCTTGTTGTTGTACATTTTGATTTTCTGGTAACTTCAGAATTTTTTTTTCAATGATCTCATCAAGCACTGTGTATTCTGGTTTTTCTTTTTCCTATTTCTTTCATTGCAACAAATCTTTGTACATGACATTCTCATTGAATATGACATCTCTAATCCTAATTATTTTGTGATTTTCATAATCCCATAATCGATAACCAAAATCATTAAAAAAGAATAGTTTACCTTTTTACATGTCCATGCCTCCTCTAGAATTCTACCATCCAAATATCTTGAAGTTCCTCTATTTATTAATTAAACATCAATATCTACAACATCTTCCCATAACTATAAGGTAAAACCAACATGCAATCTCATACTCCTTGCATGCTCCTTGAATGTCCTATTCATCCTTTCTGACACACCATTTTTTTGTGGTGTTCCTGGAACTATCTTCTCTCTACTAATCCCATGGTATGAACAATAATCATCAAATTCCTTGTTGTAATATTCACCTCCATTGTCTAATCTGAGACACTTCAACCTTTTTCCTGTCTAGTTCTCAACCAAAGCTTTCCATTTCTTAAAAGTATAAAAAACATCATATTTTTTTCGAATGCAATAAACCCAAGTTTTTCTAGTTGCATCATTAATAAAAGTAACATAATAATGAGAGACACCAAGAGATGATACCTGAGTTGGTTCCCATGCATCTGTATGCACAAGATCTAATCTTTCACTCTTATTTTCTTTTCTGACTCTGAGAAATCTGACTCCTATTTTCCATAAACACAATGCTCACATAAATCCAAATCAATTTGTTTAATATATGGTAACAACTTTATTTTGTGAAGTATCTACATCCAATTCTCACTCATGTGTCCAACCCTATGATGTGACAGTGTTGTATCCACTCCTGTAGAAGCAAAATATATAGAAGAGTCAGTATTACCAGTACATAAATACAATGTACCTACCTTCTCTTCTTTTACTATCACCAATGATCCTTTGGTGACCTTCCACACCTTATTTGTAAATATGGATATACAACATTCACTTTCCAATTGCCCTGTTGAAATAATATTTTTCCTTAGATATAGAACATGTCTTACCACTTTCAACAACCATTGGTTTCCATTCCTTTGCTTTATTTTTACCTTTCCCATTCCAACAGTTTTGTAGGGTGCATCATCACCCAAATGAACCTATCCAAAATCACCTTGAACATAATCTAGAAAATGTTTCCTATGGGGTGTGGCATGAAATGAAACTCCTGAATCTACTACCCAAGAATCATAAATGTTATCAACATAAATAATCAAAGCATCTTATAACACATCACCTTTTGCATTTGCTTCCTGATTTTTCTCCCGTTGTCCATCTCTTTTTTTCTTTGTAGCTCTGCAGTCTTTCTTCATATGTCCTTTCTCCCCACAATTCCAACACTCTATCTTTCCCATTTTGGATTTGGATCTTCCCTTCCTATAATTCCCATGGTTCCTTGAGCCCTTTCCTCTATCCTTTTTTCTTCCCTTGTTCTCCTTGTTTAACACATTACCTGATGTCTCATCCGTTCTTTTCCGTCACATTTCCTCACTAAGGATAACACCAACAACATCATCAAATTTTAAAGTATTTGAACTAGAGACATAGTTACTTACAACCATGACCAAGCCATTCCAACTTTCTAGCAATGAGCACAAGATTAGAAGAGCCCTAACCTCATCATCAAAGTCCACTTTTACATAACTTAGTTGATTAGTAACCGAATTAAATTCATTTAAATGATCTGCAATAGAACCACCTTCTGACATATTCATATTAAATAATATATTAATTATAAATACATTATTGGGCACTGAGGGTTTTCATACAGTTTAGCCAATGCATCCGTCATCTCCTTCATTGCCTTTTCTTTCGAAATATTGAAAGCCACCGATGTTGTCAGGATCAACCATATCATTCCTAGTGCCTTTCCATCAAGAACCTCCCATTCTTTGTCCTTCATGGCCATCGAATTATTTTCGATTCCACCCAATGGTAGGAATATATCCTTCTGATATAAATAATCTTCCATATGCATCTTCCATAACTAGTAGTTTTGGCACATAAATTTCTCGACCCTAAACTTTCCATCTTCTTCCATTTCTCCCACTCAAACCAAGAACCCTCTTTCCCTATGAGTTACCTTTCACTCTAATGCCAGTTGTTAGAAAAAAAGGATTGAGGAGAAATAAAATAAAAACAAATGCAAAAATAAAACAAAAAAGAAACACAATACAATAGAGACACATATATACGTGGTTCACCCAATGTGGGCTACGTCCACCAGAGAAATTGTTAGGTCCTTCCTTTTTATTATCCAACAAATGAAGGGATACAACCTACAACACACCCAATGCAACTTCCTCTTCTTTCTCTCACAGTCTCCTCACTTAGAATACAATATTCACAAAAATAAAATGATACATAGATGCAATAAATTTCCCTTTTAAAATATGGTTTCCTTATAGGGAAAAAAACCCTAACATGACTTCTACCGCCCTAGACCCTGCAGGAGGGGAAAGCCCCCTCTGCACTCCCCCACGTGGAGGGGTGTATAGTATTCTGAGGTGTAAAGTATTCATGGGGTAAAAACACGACTAAAAACAAATACATCTGAATCAAGAAGATAATCAGGCTCCACAACCAGCAAGAGGGTAGGAAATAAAAAACATACAATTAGTGACTTCCTATGTATGAGTATGTGACTTCATGAAGGAATTTATAGAAAATATATGACAATATGTTTAGCATGTCCGTGTGGCTCAATGGCAGGATGAGAATTTTAGAATATGTAGAGATACATTTGTCGTTGGTATTGTCTTATCAGTGGTTGATTTTGTTGAGAACTACACCCTTCAACTGAAAATGAGATTCAAATCCAATATTATCACTCAGAACAGGTCAGCATAATGGTCTATATCACATACATGCATGGGATGGATAATAACGAAGAAAACAAATTTATATTGAAGGAGTATCACTTCTACATAAGAGATGATCGGTTCCACAACTTATCCTATGTACAACATTGATTTCATTTGTTTTACAATCACCTTAAGGAGAAGAACATACAGATGGATCAACATTGGATTTGGTCAAATGGTTGTGCATGCCAGTTCAAAAATGCTTGCGTATTTCAATGGTTGTGTATGTTGCACAAAAAAAATCAAGGTACCACATATTTGTAACTATTTTGAGTCCAGGAATAAGAAAGGGGAGCATGATGGAGTAGGTGCATGCATAAAAAGAGTGTTATGTAGACAAGAAATGAATTTCACAACTACTTCCCTCCTTTGAGATGAAAAATCCATTGTTGAATGGGGTTCTTCAGTAATGGGAGAGTAAAAAAGAACCTGTGAACACCAATCACATAGGAAATGACATGTACATAGATATTTTTGTGAGCTGGTCAATGTAGATCGATCACGTTTATATGAATGAAAAACAATCCAGGGCACTCATGGATTCCATTCATTTTTAACATCAGACAATGCAATAGTTGAAATATGGACGAGAAAACTCTCTTTCTTTTTGTGGTCCATGTAGTAGTAATGAACGGGATGATTGTGAATTGACAGATTGTGTGGATAGATAGGATCGTGCATCACTCCCCATTGGTCAAAGTATAACTATGGAATTGTCCCAATTGGAGGAGAACCAATGAAATATTTCAACAAATTTTGATCACATCTCATATCTTGTACTGCTATTTTTGGTGAAACTGTCTATTAATTTTGAACAACTATCATCAATGTTTTATGCTTTGGTCATTTAGTGGACTCACGTGTTGGCACTCCATTTTTTTGCAGGACACATATATGTAGTGGTTGCACCAAGAGGTAATGAATGGGGCAATGATTATTGGTTGGGACATTGCTTAGAGGTAAAACATACCCTCATGTGATCAGTAATAGACTCTGAAGGCATTGAATTTATGACTAGGTCGATGGTTATTAAAGGATAATATCTTAAATATGATGAAATAACAAAGAATAAAGGTGGTTATGTATTTCAATATTATAGACCAGGTGAAGTTGTATACCACTTTACAAACTTGGTAGTTGGTACAAACCTCCAACTACAAACAATGCCAAGTTAGAACTCATCAAAGGTATGATATTTATTTCCTTACTCTGATGTGGAATGAT
The DNA here is from genome assembly GCA_009831015.1 of Picea engelmannii. Taxonomy (NCBI): domain Eukaryota; kingdom Viridiplantae; phylum Streptophyta; class Pinopsida; order Pinales; family Pinaceae; genus Picea; species Picea engelmannii. The sequence goes on along the minus strand of ML783371.1, from coordinate 926,854 downwards.
TTTCAATTTCAATTTCTCCATTACTTCTACGGATACTAAATTTTCTATACTTCCACCATCAATGACAACACTTATCCTGAATTTTGTATTTAGTTTTGAACACTTTCTTTGTTCAGGTTCGTCTGTTTCCTTTTCCTCACGCTGGAGTAATATTATTATGAACATGAGGTTTTCTCCTTGTTCTTGCTAGAGTACTTCCACATTTCCACCAACAACTATTGTCTCGTCTGCTTGGGTAACTTGTGTTCTAGATTCATTTCCTCTTGTTGCATTCTGCCTCTTCGAACATTCCAATGCTTTGTGACCCTCTACTCCGCACCTATAACATGTAATCACATACTTTCCTATGCCAAAATCCTTGTCTCTTCCAACACCACTTCCTCCTCTTGTATTTGGTTTTTTCATCGGTTCATCTTCCTTTTCACTTCTTTTAGCAACATTTTTCCCCCTACCTATAGTTCCTTTTCCTTGGAACTTTTTTCGTAACCTTCTATCAATATTTTCTTCCACCTTCAAAGAAAATTAATCGGATTCATCTACATTACAAAACAAAGGTGTACTCATTTCATCCTGAATATGATACTTCACTCAATTTACATACCTTGGTATTCAGGTTCCTTTATTCTTGATCTGAGAGATAGTTTGAAAAATGTTTCAGTATATTCTTGGACATATGTCTCTTTCTATCTCAAATTCTGCACATATTTACACAAATTCTACTGGTAATCAACAATTACAAATTTCTCCTTGATTTTTCTCACCATGTTCCTCCACAATCTAATCTTCTCCTATTGATTATTTACCCTGTCCTTCTGCAACATATCCCACCAAAGTGTTTCATGACCCTTCATCTTTCTCAGAGTGAATCAAACCCTATTAGAATCTTGAACATTTTCATATTCAAAATATCTTTCTAGATCTCCTATCCTGTCAATGAGATTCTCATCTTTCAAACTACCATCATAGTATGAAATTTACACTCTCGCACTACCTCTATCTTTCAAAAAAGATATCAACTACACAATTGGGTCTTCTTCCTTAACATTTTTCTCTTCTTCAGGCTCATCCTCTGATTCTAAATTTGTTTCAACATCTCCAACCCATATTTTTTCCAGTTCTTCTACCCTCCTTCGTAATTCCTCTAATTCTTTGTTTCTAGCACCTCCTTGTGCTGCTCTTTCTCTTGACAGTGACATCCTTATAAGTTTTATTGCATCCCTCACTCGGACTAAAATTCACAGACCTTAATTCTGGGCAATGTTTCCCACAACTTAGGATCCAAACCTACTCTAATACCACTTGATGTAGTCACTATCAATCATGTACACAACCAACTACATAACCATTTTTTTCCCACAGAGTGCACAACTAAAAAATAACAATGTTAAAAAAAACTAACTAACTTAAAGAATGCCATAAGGAATTACAGTCACAGGAACAAAAGGAACTGACAAGATACAAAACCATTTAGAAAGGGATTGAAATTTATTTTATTAATAGGAAAAAAATTATCTTTTTCAATATCATTACATCACCAGAGAAATATGGAAAATTTCTAATTCTTATTTCACTGACTGATTGGATGTTTGTTGTCCCACATTGTGACCCAAAAATGGTGTCCTTTCCTCTATTATAATTCTCCTGCAGAATTCCCTTCTTGGTTTCCTCTCTATTGTCTTCTTCCTGTGCAAAATCCCATTTCTTTCGTCTTCTTTCTCCTTTATCCTCTCGTTACTTGGAAGCTTATCCATTCTCATTGTTCTATTTCTCCAACCATTTCTTGTTTTTCCCTAACCAAAATGTGTTGGAATGTTGGGTAGTTATAACTAATCCAAATTCTGAACCATTTTCCAACCACCTTCCTTCTAAATGTATTCCACGATATCCCAAAAAAATCATCCCAAGACAAGTGGAGTATTCCATGTGAATATGCGCACCCCTAGGGTTGTAACACTTCATAGTGTTGCAACAACAAATATTTTTCATGATGTTGCAACAATATATTCACGGTGCTGCAACCATTGTATTTTTTCCATGGTGTTGCAGCAATTGAAATTTATCACTATGTTGCAACAAATGGAATCTCAACACTTGACATGTTGCAACAAATAGAATCTCAACACTTGGCATGTTGCAGAAACTGGAGTTACAACACTTATTTCAACCTACATTTGCTAACTTGAAATTGAATTGTTTTTTTGGTTGATGCAGATTTCTCGAGGCCAAATATGTTCCTGCATCACAAATTTATCAATAATAATGATTATTATCCATAGAGCCACAATCCTCACATAATTCATGGCTATAGATTTCCATAAATCTATTATATCATGCTCATTCTATTTCACTTAGGGATAAGTATCCAGTTTCCCCAACCAAATTATAGTTCACAAGGTAATTTGAACTTTTGATATTTCAGGCTCTCTATTAATTCAAATGGAACTCAAACATTCCAAATCTCTCCTCAAAACCTTCAAAACCAATCAGTATTTCCCTTGCATGGAAAAAAGGTATAGTATAAATTCCATATCAAATGCCAAGAAGAGGCCATGTATCCTTACAGGGGCCCAAATACCTCATTTAAGCATTGATCCCCCATGACTTAATAAAAAAAAGAATTAATTATTAATCAAGGGGCATAATTAAGGTTGCAAGGACTTTGGGTTAAATCACTTACTAAGGTCTTTTTCCTTAGTCTACTTAATCCCCCTTTTCTTTTCCCTCTTGTGGAGTCATATACAAATATATTTTTTTCCTTCTCTTCTGTTGAGGGTGATGTATTTTACTAACATTCAATGTTTAGTTACAAATTACATTTTTCGACTTATCAACATTTATCTTGTACATACACAATACTGAATCGAGGATTATAACTAGGGTACTACACCCCATGTGAAGTCATTGTGTCTATTATATGATTTATGTTATGAGAAGTGATAATCTCTTATATGTTCTCAATATATTTCCCTTTTTAATTTTTAATTGATGATGGTGTGTTTAATATAAATTGTTATGTGTTAATGGCTACATGGTAATTTTTAATGATTTAAGAGTTTGTTTCTTAGTTGTTCTTGAGAAATTATCTTATGGTTTCACTCTCCATTCGTCTAAGATGAATCCCAATAGCTATGGAATGCACATCGTTCATTTAACTCTAATATTCAAGATCAATGACTTAGATAATATGGTTGTTGAACTGTTGTAGAGAGTTTTTAATTATGTTTTTCTTTGTTTATTCACTATTTTGGAGGGAGAAAATGATTTTATTTGTAATACCCCAAGGACGAGCCCCAGTTGTGTTATGAATTGTAAAATTTTTTTGTAGGCTAGTGAGCTAAGCGATGGACTGTGTGACAGTGAAGGGTGTATACTTATAGGGTGGGACAGACATGTGAGGAATGAGAGTCTGTGAGTAGTGGGCGTAAGTGGCTCCTGGAAGAGAATCCTTCCTCTTAAACTGTGTGATTTCCTATTGAACTTGCCTAGCCTAGGAATCATTTTCCTGATGGAGTTTAGTCCCATCTCAGGGGTGACCTACTGTTGAGAGTGATGAGCAATGTGGTCTAAGGCTGGGAGGTTCGTGGAAGGTTTGCACGCAGTTGTCGGTTTTACTCCAGTTAAAAGATAAGTATCATTTCCATGCTTAATTATATATGTTATGCATGTCTGTGACTTTTGAAATGTTATCATGTATTCCATTGCATGTATGAATTACTATTAATTCCACTTGAGTTTTTAAGGTAGCAGTAACTCTATGTTATTTGATTTAAATTCATTAAATATGCATGTTATGTATATACATATGTTCTTCTATGGCGTTTCTCGACAATGGTCAATGGTCGGGGACGTTACAAATTGGTATCAGAGCCATGGTTTCAAAATTGAGCCTAGGTGGGCCATGTTAGTGGAAGTTGAATAAAAAGTTTCAGAAAAGAATGTTGTCGAAATGGACAAAATTCAAGATTAGAACCAAGGTTTCAGGTGGAAATTGTGTCAAGAGGAACCACTTTTGAACTTTAGAGCATTCATGAGTGCCAAGAAGTTACCTTGGCCATGTTATGATGCTCAAGAGGTGTAGAAGTATTGTAAAACCAAGATAGACATGGTATTGGGCCGTAAAGTAATGTGAGTTGTAGGATTTGTTCGAGAGAAGGAGAATCCTTCACGACCATCATATTTGGTAATGTTGCGAGGTGGTTAGTCATGAGTTTCTTTGGAAATCCGTGAAATAACAGAGTTTGTCTATGCTGTGGATATGAAGAGAAGAGCTTGACCATTATATCAAGCCAAGAGTAGAAGGTAAGATGCATGGTGAAGGGAGGATCCAAGCCTTCATATCTGCACACAAGTGGTTGTGAGTCGTATATCTCACGATAGTTCATAATTTCAAATTTCAGAATTCGAGAGAATTAATGTATGCTGAGGGGAGAACTTTTGAAGTCTGAAGTTCCAAAGAAAAAGAGAAGACATAGTGGGGAAGGATGACGTCTCTAGGGGTGACGTGGACCTTCCTAGACATGCCACGTGCCACCACCTCAATTGGTGACATCTGTACCATGTGGACCCAGAGGGTAAAGAAGTTCGAAAATTTGGAATTTGGGAGACTAGAAGGAAGCAAGCGTGAAAAATTCTAAAACCCAAAGTCCCAAAGCTCCGAAGTCCCGAAGCTCTGAAGTCACAAAATCTCAAATGCCTGAAGTTCCACAATGGGTGTCAATCGTTAGATGTTGGGTAGTCGTGAACTGTTGATCCACCCTACTTCGAGAGTTCGTTAATTCAGAACTCCGAGAGTTTGTTGAGATGTGCTTTGAAAACTTCCAAAGTCATAGGCCCGAGGTCCCGAGTAAGCGCCCATCGATCTAGCGCTTGGCCATGACCCGTGCTCACATGGGTTGGGGGCTAAGAGGAAGTGGCTAGTGCTTGAAAATTATTGCAAAATAGAGAAAAACTCAGAAAGAAAAGATCTACGGGGATTCTTGATTGATCAAGAATTGTAGAAAATGGAATCTGAAAGTTTTCTTTGAATCAGATTGGTTTATGAATACTGTGCAATTTGTTAAAGACTGGTGGCCTGAAAAATTTTGGTTGATTGCACATTTTGTTTGCAGAGTTAACAATTGTCAGACCAAAATGAAATGGAGGAGGCACAAAATACTTCCAGTTCAAAGAATGAAGCTAGAGGAATTGATGTCCATTTGGGAGTTGAAGTATCAAACTCCAATGGACATGGAGTAGAGATATATAAGGAGGGAAACATGATGAAAATCATTGAAAGATTGCAGAAAGATGTCCAGACTCACCGAGTAGATAACAAAAAGATCATGAAATCTAGGGATCAACAGGGAGAATTCAACATAAAGTTGATGCGAAGCCTAGAAAGGATAGAAAGGAAATTGGATAAGGAGAGTGACTCCATTAAATCAGGAAGTCACGGGTTCCCTGATGAGAAGAGGAAATCAAGGAGTGTTGGAAGACACCATCATCACTCCCAAGGTCACTCTAAGAGGAGGGCACACAATAGTTCAAGCCCATCTCCTACTAAAAAACATAGGAGATATGGAGTGGATGAAATGAAGGGAGAAATGAACAAAATTAAGCCTCCTACGTTTTATGGAGAGCACAAGAAGGAAGAAATTGTCGAGACATGGTTTCTTGGCATGAGGAAATATTTCCAACTGCAAAATTATTCCTCTCATGCAGAAAGAAGAATTGCAGTGTATCAACTGAAAGGAAAAACATCCATGTGGTGGGATAAACTTGTGTAGGTGAAACACATTAAAGAGAAAAGTGTTACCTGTGTTGGTTGTGGAGCCTGATTATCTTCCTGATTTAGAGGTATTTTACTTTCAACCATGTTTATACCCCATAAAGTATTTACACCCTAGAAGTATGTACACTCTTCCACGCGGGGGAGTGCAGAGGGGGGGTACCCCCTCTGCGGGGTCCGGGGGGGCTATCCCCCCGAATGGGGGGTCTGGGGGAAAGCGGGCCCCCAACGAGGGTTCGGGGGTAGCGTCCGCCGATGGGGATTCAGGGGCGAAGCCCCCGAAGCAAAAATTGCCTTGTAAAAGTATATTGTAATTTCATTGTAAATCTGGACCGTTCATTATAAGGTCCCAGATCTAACGATAGAGATTATGTTAGGGTTTTTTTCCCTAGAAGGCAACCCTCTTTTATGAGGGAAATGTATTGCGGCTATGTATGTTGGCGAGTATTGTATTCTGAGAGAGGAGACTGTGAGAGAAAGAAGAGGAAGTTAC
>ML783371.1:883152-910163 GCA_009831015.1 Picea engelmannii | reverse complement strand
TAGACCACACTGGGTGAACCACGTAAATCTGTGTCTCTCTTGTATTGTGTATCTTCTATGTTTTGTTTCCACATTTGTTTTATTTTATTGCTCCGTGGTCCTGTTTTTCTAACAACTTGGAAGGAATTCAAGAAGTATTTTGAAAATAAATACTTGACTAAGAGATACTATGATAGAAAGATGAAAGAGTTCTTTGAACTCAAGCTGGGTAGCATAACCATTGATGAATATGAACGAAGGTTTTTGTAATTGTTGAAGTACGTTCCTTTCATCAAGGATGGGACTGTAAAAATTAAAAGGTATCTAAGTGGACTACCACCTTCCATCGTTGCAAGATGCAGTATGATGATCCTAAAACTATGAAAGAAACTATAAGGAGAGAAAAATGATTATATGATCAACAAGGAGAAAAGCCCACTTTCCGGAAGGCTTGGGAAGAAAAGAAGAAATTCAAGATGGATCAGAGGAAGAAGGGAACTAAGCCATCCTTTTTAAGAAATGGTCCTCAAGGACAACCATATTTTAGAGAGCCTAGGAAGGCTGAAATAGGTGGGCAAATTCCAAGATAACCACCTATGGAATGTTGGGGTTGTAAAGGAAATCATAGGTACATATATTTCTCCCACATAAATGACAAGGTGAGAGTTGTCCACAATGTTCAACGGGAAGAAATAATGGAGGGAATGGACAAAAGTGTACCAAGGATCTACGCATCCTTGGACAACAAGCAAGAAAAATATCAGTCACATATGATTGAAGTGGAAGGTATGATCAACAACCAAACCATTACTATTTTAATTTATTCAGGGACTAGTCATAGTTATATAGATCCTAGAATGGTGGAAAGTTTACATTTGCCAAGAAAAAAACATGCAAAATATGGGTTAGTGCAGTTGGCTACATAAGCCAAAAGAAAAGTTACTGAGTTGGTTAAGTCTTGTCCAGTAGACATGAATGGACTGAGCACACAGGATGAATTGAACGTTTTACCTTCAGGTTACTATGAGTTTCTAATTGGGATGGATTGGTTGGACCAACACGATGCCATCTTAGACTATCATAACAAGGCATTCACTTTCCTAGATGAGGAAAGAAATAAGAGAATAATCCAAGGAATTCCCAGAGCAGTTGGTGTCATACAAATATCCACAATGTAGTTGAAGAAGTGCTAAACGAAAGGCTGCCAAATATTTGCAGCTCATATGGATGAAGCACCTAGGGATGAGGTGTCGACTATTGATACCATGCAGTATTAAAATATTTTGAAGATGTATTCCAAGAGGTACCCAGACTACCCCCGAAGAGAGATATTGATTTCTCTATAAACCTGATGCCTGGAGTAGCTCCAGTGTCCAAAAATCCTTACAAAATGAGTACACTAGAGATAAAAGAACTACAGTTGCATCTTGAAGAAATTTTGAAGAAGGGGTATATATGTCCAAGTGTGTCACCTTGGGCTGCCCCGGTCCTATTCGTGAAGAAGAAGTATGGAACATTGATATTGTGCATTGATTTCAGACAACTGAACAAAGTGACTATTAAGAACAAGTATCCTTTGCCAAGGATCGATGATCTCTTTCATCAGTTGAAGGATGCCAAGATATTTTCAAAAATATATCTCAGGTCAGGGTACCACTAGGTAAGTATAAAGGATGAAGACATCAACAAGACTTCCTTTAGAACAAGATATGGTCATTATGAATTCACAGTGGTACCAGTTGGGTTATCAAGTGCACCCGTTGTTTTCATTTGCCTAATGAATGGTGTATTCAAGGAATATCTAGACAAGTTTGTGATAGTCTTTTTGGATGACATCTTTGTGTATTCCAAGTCGGAGGAAAATCACGAACATCATCTGAGGATGGTGATGCAAGTGCTAAGAGAGCACCAACTGTATGCTAAATTGAGCAAGTGCTCATTCTATCAAAAGCACATCCACTATTTTGGACATATCATTTCAAAGTATGGGATATCCGTGGATCATGAGAAGATATAAGCCATTAGAGAATGGTAAGCGCCGAAGAAAGTTACATAAGTCACATCCTTTATGGGTCTAGTTGTCTATTATAGAAGGCTCATTACATGGTTCTCAAGGATATATCACCCCATCACTTCCTTGCAAAGGAAGGAGAAGAAATTTCAATGGACAAAAGAATGTGAGAGAAGATTCCAACAATTGAATCATTTGTTAACCAGTGCTCCAATCTTGAGGATTACATATTCGAATGAGGATTTCATGATTTGCAAAGATAAATGCAAAGAAGGACTAGGAGAAGTTCTCAGCCAGAATGGGTTTGTAATATGTTCTGAGTCCATAAAATTAAAAGAACATGAAAAGAACTATGTCACTCATGATTTGGAGTTGGCAGCCATAGTGCACGCTCTGAAGAAATAGAGACATTACCTCATGGGAAAGAGGTTTGAACTAAGGACAGACCATAATGGTCTAAAGTATTTGTTTGATCATCCAACCTTGAATTCTAGGCAGATTATATGGCTGGAATTCCTTTGTGAGTGTGACTTTGATATCAAGCATATCAAAGGAAAGGAGAACAAAGTGGTTGATGCACTTAGCATAAGAGTGCATGAACTACATGCTACAACTATCAGCATGTATCAAACTGATATTAAAGGAAGAATTTCAAAATATGGAAATGCAGATTTGCAATACATGGAAATGGTAGCAAAGCTACAACAGGGTAAGATGTTATAAAAAGTGGAAGATTATAAATTGGAAGCAGATGGAACACTCATGTACAAAAATAGAATTTATGTACCTAATTCTAAGGAATTGAGAATTATGATCTTGAAAGAAATGCATAATGTTCCTTATGTTGGGCACCCTGGATATCAGAAAACAATGGCAACAGTTAAGAGCCATTACTTTTGGCTAGGTATGAAGAAGGAAATTGCATAATACATCTCCAGATGTATGGAGTGTCATAAGGTCAAGGTTGAGCATAGGCACCCAACGGGGTTGCTACAACCATTTCCCATTCCTGAGTGGAAGTGGGAAGTGGTGACAATGGATTTCATCACAGGATTACCCAGAACAAATAAGCAACATGATTCCATCATGGTGGTGGTGGATAAGATTACGAAAGGCACCTTTTTTATTCCATTGAAGACCACTCATAAGGAAGCCAATGTTGCCGATATCTATATGAGGGAAGTAGCACAATTGCAGGGTATTCCCAAGACAATTGTGTCTGACAGAGACCCAAAATTCACCTCAAAATTATGGAAGGGGTTATTCAAAGGGTTCAGAATGAATCTTAACTTCAGCACTGCTTATCATCCCAAGTCTGATGGGAATATAGAGAGGGTGAACCAAGTGATAAAAAATATAGTAAGGATGTATGTGATGGAAAAACCATCTAAATGGGAAGACTACATACACTTGGTAGAATTTTCCTACAACAATGGGTATTAAGCATCACTGAAGATGATCCCATTTGAATCACTTTATGGAAGAAAGTACAACACACCAATAAGTTGGAACAACCCAACCGATAGAGCAATAGTTGGGCCAGAGTTTCTCAAGGAAATGTAAGAGCAAATGTTGAAGATTAAGAAAAATTTGAAGGTTGTTCAAGACATGCAGAAAAGTTATGCTGATAAGAACAGAACCCACAGGGAGTTTAAAGTGGGTGATCATGTTTTCTTGAAAGTGAAATCCAATAGAAGTTCCCTGAAGCTGGGAAACTGTTCCAAGTTGGTAGCCAAATATTGTGGGCCATTTGAAATCCTAGAAAGGATTGGACCAGTTGCATATATGCTTTCATTTCCTGCATCCATGAATGTACATAATGTGTTTCATGTTTCATTGCTTAAGAAATATATACCCGATGTTAATCATGTTATTGATTGGAATGTGATTCAGGTGGAGAAAGAAGGCGTCTTGCAAGTGCATCTGGTGCACATATTGGACCAGAAGAGAAAACAACGTCGGAATCGAACCATAGGGATTGTAAAGGTCCAGTGGACCTGGTACGGTCCTGAGGAAGCAACATGGGAGCATGAGGATGCTATGCGGGTAGAATACTCACATCTTTTTGAATATTTTGAAAATATTGCAAATGTTGTGTAAATAAGTTGCATTGAGGACAGTACAAAAATAAGGGGAGGGGATTGTAATACCCCAAGGACGAGCCCCAATGGTGTTATGAATTGTAAACATGTTTTGTAGGCTGGTGAACTGAGCAGTTATAAGTTGGTGGGATTATGTGTTAATAGGCCGGAGAGCCTAGGTGTTAAAGGCCAGGAGCTTGTTTTGTACAGGTAAATATTCACATGATTAATATAAAAACATTGTTGTGTGTAGACCGACCACGATAAAAGAGAATGGGGAACTAAGATCCACTAGGTTGCGTAAGGAAGAGGGGGCTGAGAGATTGGAAAGAGGGGCTAAGCCTAAGGGCTTAAGTCCAAGAGAATAATAATTTATTATTATTCCAAAAGTTGTGTGAAAGGATATGTTTTTATCCTAAGTTCATGGGGAAGGATAGGTGAATTTCAAAGGGAAAGGAACGTGCTTCATGAGTGATAGGTGTCAGCTCAGGCACATGCAATCTTAAGGGGGGTTCATGCACTCAGACATAGAGGGCACTCACTCACATGCTCAGGCACTCATGCACGCATAGGAAGGCTTACACAGAGAGTTTTGGCTCTCATGCCCTCACCCTCTTCGCGAATCAAAAACCAGTTATCTCCATATCTATTCACAAGTTCACTCACACACTAAGCAAGCCCGCAACCAACCATTTCTACCATTGTTGAACTGTGACCATTTTGCACCTCTATAAATTACTGAGTCATCCATTGCCTTACTAGATTTAGTTTCTTTGTTTGAAGAAGCGGGTTGTGAAGCCCATGGTTGAAGAGGTAGGTTGTCAGGCCTATGAGCAACTCTCTCTCCAAGTGAGAGAAGTGGTTGTGGATTGAAGAAGCAGGTTGTCAGGCATGTGATAAAATCTCTCCAGGTGAGAGAGTGTTCTTAGGAGGTGAGTTCTCCTGGAAGGATTCCCATAGCTGCTACAAAGCTCTGAGAATTCTGGTTCGTCCTATTGCTGAAGTGCAAGGTAAGGGAGGTGGAGCAACCGATGGACTGTGTGACAGTGAAAGTGTATACTCCTAGGGTGGGATAGGCATGTGGGGAATGAGATTCTGTGAGCAGTGAACATAAGTGGCTCCTGGGAGAGAATCCTTCCTCTTAAACCGTGTGATTTCCTATTGACCTTGCCTAGCCTAGGAATCCCTTTCCCGATGGAGTTTAGTCCTAGCTCGGGGTGACCTACTATTGAGAGTGATGAGCAGTGTGGTCTAAGGCTAGGAGGTTCGTGGAAGGTCTGCACACAATTGGCAGTTTTACTCCAATTAAAATTTAAGTATCATTTCCATGCTTAATTATATATGTTATGCATGTCTGTGACTTTTGAAATGTTATCATGTATTCCATTGCATGTATGAATTACTGTTAATTCCACTTGAGTCTGTATGGTAGCAGTAACTATGTGTTATTTGATTTAAATTCATTAAATATGCATGTTATGTATATAYGTATGTTCTTCCGTGGCGTTGCCTGACAGTGGTCAATGGTTGGGGACATTACATTCTTCCTTTCCATGGTTGTTATGAGCCATCATCTTTTTTTTTGAAAGGTCAATTGTTTCATGTAGTCATTTTAGAGACCATACATTGATYTAGTAAAAAATTGAATAATTGAATCCACCTATAGCTTGTATAGTTCAATTATGATATGTTTGTGGTTGTATGCAGGCCATACATACCATACACCCAATGCTCCTACCACCTCTTCTGCAATGTCCTCATTTTTGGATTCCCTTATGTAACGGTTTGGTATGCCTACCAAAGTAGCTAATTGGGGGTGATAGTGAGTTCATGTGGTTTTGAGGAGTTTTATGGGGCCCGAATTACATTATTAATCATATTTCATCATCAAGATCCATTTCTCACAACTTATCCTTGGTTTCATTGCATTTCGACGATTTCTGTAATTTTGAGTTATTATTGAACATATTTTAATTAATTACACTGAAGGTTCTATTTGGAGCTTGTTTCTTTTAGGAACACCTTAGTGTAATAGCTCGTTGGAACCATGACAAAATATCTACACGATAGGATGATAGAAAGTGACTTTTCATGGCTAAAGAAGTTATAAGGATGAATTAATCACTTTTTGGAGTAACAAGGGTCATTATATTAATAAAGTGATTTTATGAAGAAATATTAAAGATGAATTAAAATTCACTTGAATGGAAAAATATGAAAGGAGGTATCAAATAGATATAGGGGCTTCTATTCTCTCATTCATGTTGATTTATTTTTGGATGTCTAGCCTCTTCGCTAGAGAGCTCAAGATACTCGAGGGTTTTGAGGGTTTTGACTAAATAAACCCTAGAGATCAACAAGGGAGTGAAATATTCTCTTGTTCTTGATCCAATATTGGTCATGGTGGTGAAATATTCCACCCTCGACATTATATTCCATTCAAATAAATTCCATAGGTTTATTGGAAGGCAAGGCACAACTTTGCGAAGGATTTATGCAGAGGGGGCACACTATGGAAGAGGAAACAATTTGATTTGGCCAAGGAGTGATAGATCTGAGGCCAAGACCATTCCCACGGGGTTTTCCAACATCCTAGATCCTTTTCTCATCGGTCATGGGAATCATTTAGCTTCATATTGATTTATTCTTGCATTGGGAGAATTTCTAAAAGAGGGCGCACTGCTAGTAGTTGAGCCATTGAGTTGGAGGGGTCAGATATATCAGTATAGATGAGAAACTCATCATTTGTGTTTTGGTACCCCAAATATATAGGTCTATAACATTATACAGGAGATTGGAGGGCAGATCTGAAGAGGTTGAATTCTTGAGGATTTCTATAATTAGGAAGGGAACAACTCAACCAAGATCAACACCAGATCTAGATGAAGGGAAAGAAATTGATCTTGTCTTCCTGTATGAAACCATTAGAAGTATAGGAAGAATCATTACTATCTCTTGTAGTATATGTTGAGGAATCTTCAACTACAACACTTGTATCTCTCATATTTCTTCCAAATCAATGTATCTCTTGTATGGAGGTTAGCATATTTACTAAACAAAGGTCAGATCTTAAGTTTGTGGCTATCTTCTTGTGCACTATGTTTATATCTTGTTGTTAATATTTCGTGTTCCATTTCCATCATTATATGCTGTGAAAACTTCTAAATCAACTCCATGCTCAAGTCGGAAGGATAATCTACAAAACATTTGACAAACACACCACAAACAAACAATTTTTAAGACAATGTTCCTGGCAATCTTGCTTGGGAACATTACATCTTCCTTCTCAAGGATAGCCTTTCTTCTGCATGCATATGAGTGAATGGAATTGTCGTTATGTCCCTTATACTAGAGTGGCAATTTGTGCCACATATTCAAACCATGAATTGTGTTTTAATCGTTCTTTGCTTAATTAGTGTATTCGAACCTTGAATTGTGTTTTAATCGTTGTTTTATTAATTAATGTGTCATTTGTTTATTCATACCATTCACCATCTTTTGATAAAGACAATTATCACATGATTATTTAACTTTCATCTCATACAAATTTTAATGAGAGTGGTCATATTATGGTGCTTCCTAAGTTGACATACTTAGTAACGGTTTCACATTTTATTAAGTCACATTGGAGTTGCACAAATATAGACAATTATCACATGATTATTTAACTTTCATCTCATACAAATTTTAATGAGAGTGGTCATATTATGGTGCTTCCTAAGTTGACATACTTATTAACAGTTTCACATTTTATTAAGTCACATTGGAGTTGCACAAATATATTTATATTAGGGAGAACCATTATCATCATTGAATTACAATTGAAATAATAATTAAAAAGGCACAAGATAACTTCATTTGAAGTAGACCATTGAAAGAACATGAACACAATCAATTGAGCTTAGCTTTATTTCAAGCATGGTTTATAAAATAAATCATTTTCTCATATATATATATATATATATATATATATATATATATTAATCCATAGTCGTTTTCATAAATAAGTCAATGAGAGATGAGTTCTTGATTGTCCAAACACGACATAACAAGATGGTAACATTGTTCATTTTGATTGGAAACAAGTCTAGAGGTTATGCATTGTTATCTTAATACAAAAGAGGTTGATCTATTCTTGGCAATAGAAGTAAATTCACTTGAACTCATTGATAGTTATTGTTGGCCTATGGTACCAAAGAAGAAACCAAGCTTAAGTAGAGCCTTCATGCCCATACAACGATGAAAGAAGCATAGTCTCAACTTTGATCATCTTGATAGAGTCAATTAAATTCAATACCAATGTGCAAAGGAGTTGTATCGAAGACAAAGTTCTCACTGAAAGAGTATTTTCAAAGTCTTAGTTTGTATTGGCTTGATTACTATTGTGTTATTCATTGGTTGATGTGTGCAGGTTGCACCAAAGAGTGTTCCATATCTCTAATCTTCATGAGTAGTTGCACTCAAAATTGATATGAGAATAGAGGTCTTATAGCCATTCAAAAAACATATATCTTCGCATAAGTAAGAGAAGCAGAGATCAGCAAGTTAATTGCAGTTAATTCCACAAAATATCTGTGTTGGTGAAGTGAGTGGGCAATGATTCCCTTGTTTAGGGATCAAAATTGACCTGGTGGTGGTCCCTAAGGGGGAATACTTCCACTTTTGTTTCTTGGGTGGTTAATATGTTTTCTTATGTCCAAGGAAAATGCCTTTGGGAAATGAAGATGTCTTTGGGTCTTCCATTATTAACCTATTTCTTTAGTTTACCTTTGATAAAGGGAAACTCTTAACCAATCAAAAAAAGTTTTAAGTTTTACTCCTACTTAAACCCTTAAATCCAAGAGAATTACTCTTTTATATTTTTATTCTTATAATATTAAAATAAATTTATATTTATTTATTTATATTAATATAGGCTTCAAAGGAAAATTTTAGGGGCTATACATCACCCATGGGCTAATTTTCCATGCTTTTTCCAAAAGAAAATTAGAGGATTTCCACTTTTCCTAAAAGTGATTAGCTCAAATTATATAGAATAAAATTATTTTGCCTTAAAAATAGTCAAAATTTTATAGAAACTATACAAAATCCTTAGAAATTTGAAGGTTTCTACATTCTAAGATAAATTTTTATCCTTAAAATTATCCCTGGTAACTTTTGGCTATATAATGGCCTATGAGCTAATTTTCCATGTTTTTTCCAAAAAAACATTAGCCGCCCAAATTCTATAGAATACAATTATTTTATCTTAAAAATAGCCCAAATTTTATAGAAACTATATAAAATTCTTAGAAATTTGAATATTTTTACAAAAAATCCCCAAACATTTTATACTTTACATATTAAGGACTAATTAGATTCTCCAAGTTTTCTATTTCTGAGATAAATTACCATCCTTAAAATTATCTCTAAAAAGTGGGATAAGAAGCACTCATACCACCCCCTTATTCTAGCAAAAATTGTTTTTAAATCCTATAAAACTTATGTTGGAAGTCAACATCTTTGTATTGGAAATTTTGCTCTGGAAATTTTTCTCATAAAACTTTGCCCTAGGGTTTTGAAAGATATTAAAATGACCTAGATCATCAAATTCAAAAAAATAAATCACTTTAATCTTAGATTTGTATTAATCTCAAATTTGTATAATCACTTTAAAACCCTCTCCTTTCTAATTTTTAAAATAATTATTGGAATTTCAAATCCAAACACCAGTCAAATTAACTGTTTGCACAACTTCCATACATGTTTTGACATATTTAACAACGAATACTGATGGTTTCTCAAAAACTTTTACCTTATTTGATGGAAAATTTGTCCGTCAAATTCCATCCCTGCCAGAAAATCCCTTGGTCACATTTGTTTATAGAGAGTAGTTTTTGTGGCCAGGACCGGCCGTTTGTCATTGTACCACGACTACAGTGACAGTGACCAGCTTTAAAATATTCTGCAGTATTTTCTCTCACAGTTGCACCAATTTGTATGAATTTTTCTTTGTTTTTTACTTTGTCCATTTCGGGTTTGTTCAATTTATTTTCATTTTGGATGTTCAATGTGTATAATATGTTTGAACGCTGCATATGTGCAGGGATTTCATCTATATTGCGATAATAATGGAGAAGTGGAGAGATATTTTTTACCGTTATCCATTGCAAGTATGTCTGTTATTATTTGGTACACTGCTGGAAATAAGTGCAGGGAGTGTGCTGCTCGTTCTACAGTACGCACTCCCTTCGAATAAAAGGAACACCTGGACGTTAGCTTCAGGCTTTGTTCTGGTAACCATTCCGATCCTGATATGGATTTTACTAATTATTTATGCTATCTTCTTCCACTATGTCATGGATTCCATTCTGTAATTTTCTCACTCACAGCAGTATCTTCTTCCACTATGTCATGGATTCTGTTATGTAATTTTCTCTTTCAAATCCTCAATTAGTTGGTCACTGTTTTGAGAACTTAGGAGCTGGTAATTGTAATTCTCTCTTTCTGGGAGCTTGGGAATTGGTAGGGAAAGTCTTCAATTACCTGATAACTGTTTTGAAAATTTGGAAGCTTTCTGGCAGCTTCAACATCAAGAAAATAGAAGCTTAGTAACGAGTTTCCTAAATAGAGAACTTTAAATTAAAATGTAAATATTTTTATTAGATTATTACAAATACATAATTTATTACAAATATTTTCATTATATTTATTTAAAATATCACTATAAAGACTAAACTACACTAAATATTATTTAAAAATTATTTAAGTAAAAAAACTTAATGCTACCCACTTTATAGTTGTGGATATGAAAAACTTTTAATGCATGTGTGTTTTCCTTCAAGTCCATACTAAACATGAAAGTCTAATAGATCAATACCTTAATCATGACAAGCATTTGCTCGAGTTTGTTGGTGCTATCAACCAACCATATCATTGGTTTTTATTGTATTTTCATATTATAATAGTGTTATTTAGCTTTTTCCAATCAAAACAAGAATAATGCTTCAAATTTACTAAAAAGTTTGAAGCTTATATCTAAAGTTTAATTTTAAAAAGATGTTAAAATTATATATATATATATATATATATATATATATATATATATATATATATATATATATATATATATATATATTCAATTTTGTTTCTCATTTTCTAATCAAATCTTTATGGATATTAAAGTTTCAATATTGTGTTAAATATATTCATATAATTATTAGTACAAATTAAATTAGTAATTTAGATATTGGAGTTGTTGTAAGAGGAACATTGTCCTAGATTAATATTTTTTATATTTTTTAATATATATTATTGTGGCTTTCAACTTTATGTTTTCTAGTTCTACTACTTCGATTAGTTAGAGAGGCTCCTATCCAAGTTCCTATGTTCCAGAAACTTATTTAACTCATATATAATATCATTATTTATAGACATAGTTTTCATATAATTAATTTCAAATTCATATAGAGTAGAGTATGTATACCTTCTTAAACTTTAACAATTAAATCTTCTAAGGAATTAATATTATTAAAGAATATAAAGAATTAAGAATAAATGTTATTAAAGTATATGAATCTCTTGAATGTAGTCTAGTGAATAATGACACGATTACTATCTAGGCTTTCTATTAAGCTAAGTGAAAGTCTACCTGTATGCCTTGTGGATGATGGATCAACCCAGGATAGTGATTATATTCACTAGAATTGACCATCAAATTAAATATAAATTTTACTAACTTCATATATATATATATATATATATAACTTGAAAAAAAAAACAATATTTAGTGATTGATAATGATCAAATTAGGAATTAAGATATAGTATGAAATGATAAAAATAATTTACATTTTAGGAAATTTGATCCTTCTAAGTACTTGATAGATCAGCCTTTAAGATGGATCTATGTTGGTTAACTCTAAATTGAAAATAATATGACGTTTTCAAATCCATCCGAATCAATTGAGATTTGAATAACTATTGGTTTGAGGATTCTGGTGGATAGGAGGTCATTTGAATGCACCATATACAATATCTAATTGGTAAGTAATATATTGTATAAATAAAGACTTTGTTATATTGGTTTGAATAATTATTGTGGAAGCCATTACAATAATATAATTGTTAAGTCTGCACTGGTGTAGACGGATTGACAAGTGTTGTGTAAATGGAAGGAAATATGTAAAAGAGGTCTCAAGTTTGATTTTCACCTAGATTTACTTGTGCTCCATGCTTGGTGGATGTGTGGCTGGTTATAGTAGTAGTAGTATATATATATATATATATATATATATATATATATATATGTTAAAAGCTCAACATGTTACTTGTTGAAATTAAATCTGGATAAGAAAAATAAAAAAACATTTCTTCCAACCCAAATAATATCTAATAAATTTAAATCTATATAATAAAATAATACATTATATAAATAACATATCAATTAAGTTTATATATATATATAATCTTAAACTTAAGAAAAAAATCTGAAATCCGAATTGTTATAGATTAAAACATATTTCAAGTATATTTATTTTTCTTTTGGGTCTTAGAGGATCAGGTCAGTGGAGATATTGCGAGTTTGTTTGACTAAATTGAATTTAGTTGAGATATTTTGAGTTTGTCTGGTTGCTATCAGCTACTATACTAATTAATATAGCTGAACATTTAACTATTTCCAAAGTCAGCAAACACACGGTTTAATTTTTTCGTTTTTCACCCATTGTAATGAAATTTTATCTCAATTATACGGAAAATTTTAACGCTGCCGCTGCCACTGCCACACTGCTCTTTCACGATCACGTTCTCACTGATATTTCTACAAAAATATTAGAGATTTCAGCCATCTCACCGTAGAAACACTTAAAATTGAACAAATCGATCGACCCATTTGATTTCCAAGAAAAGGATTTTGTCAGTATCGACATTTCATTTAATGGTGTTCCTGCTATGTGCGTATCTTGGAATTTATAATCAATTTTGGACTATTCCTGTACTAAGCAGTAATTTGCAATTTTTTTATCTAAAATAAATATCAGTGTTATATATTGGGAGGGTTAATGTTAAGTATCATGTAGTGAGTTAATAATTGGTTCAGTGTATAGTGCATTTTATTCATTGGATAATAAATTGTATATCTAACTGATAAGATACACTAATGAACTGATTATTGACTCACTACATGGTGTTTAATGTTTCCCACATTGAAACTAGATAATCCAAATTGATTGCATGCACACAGAAATTTATTTAATATTCAGCAATATCTAAAACCAAATGCAATATATCATTATATCTATTATACATACTACTATATATGTTGTGAGGGTTATATATAAATATGATTAACATATCAATCAAAGGGAGAAAGGAAACTTCCAAGTGATTTTGGGTGGTTATGGAGGATAACTCATTTTTTTTTTATGGTATATGACGAGGGTGGGGCTGGGGAAAAATTAGGGAAAATGTATGGGGCGGGCAAATATTAGAGAAAATGTTAATACATTTTCTCTAATATCTCTAAGCCCCCACCCTCATCATATGAGGGTGGCTTAATACATTTTTTTTAATATTTCTCCACCCCCCCATATGATGAAGGCGAGGGGGGGGAAACATTACAGAAAATGTATTATGATTTGAGAAATATTAGAGAAAATGTATAAGTGGGGTGGAAAAATATTAGAGAAAATATATAATACATTTTCTCCAATATTTTCTCACCCCCACACTCATATGAGGTGGGGGAATGAGGGTGGCGAAATATTGGAGAAAATGTAGTGGGGGTGGGGAAATATTAGAGAAAATGTAATTATACATTTTCTCTAATATTTCCCCACTTCCACCCTTATCATGATGAGGGTGGGGGTGAGGAAATATTAGAGAAAATGTATTATGATGAGGGTGGAGGTGGGGAAATATTAGAGAAAATGTTTACCAGAGTAGGATCTTTACAAACATAATATACTCTCTATTATTAGAGATATTACACTTGAGATCAGTGTTTTTTATTCACAAGGTCCCGAAGGCGAGTGAAGAGGATACACACTGCTCGACTCAAACTATAGACTTACTGACTCTTGCTCTCTCTCTGTCGTGTCCCAAATGAGCTCTTGAGAGCTTTATTTATACAAATTCTAGCAAGTTACCGGTATCAAGAAACTGGCATCTGCCGGTTATAAAGTAGATTCCTTCAAGTGGATGGGGCAACTGGTGGACTCCAGTTGTTATCTCATCCCTCCGAGGCGCAGCCATACGGGGACCCATACCAACTTTTACGGAATGACTCGAGACATAGGATAATAATTCTAGTACATAGTGGATTTTGAAATGACACCACTAGATTATTTGGATTACATAGTGGAGTTCTACAGGAACCCATGGAATTGACGGGACACCACTGTCGGCCCGTTAGACATGAAATTGAAATAATCACAATAGAGACATTTTTATGGCTCATGGCCTATCATGCGTCCATCCAATTGTTTATGTTATGTTCAACAATGGAATCAAATGAGTCACCGCTGTCGTAGTTGAAGTGACTGTTGAAAGGTGATCCATGGATATCTGAAAAAGGTGGCAGTCCACTAAAACATTTGTAGAACGGTGATCCTTGCATTGCAGTGATGAGTTCATTTTCTGGTATGCAGAGGTCTCCATAGAATTCACTGGTTACCTTGTAAGTCTGAGGATTTGGTGGATTGGAATTTTCATAAATTAGCTCACTGCCTTGAAAGGATAAATTAAAAACAAACCATGCATTGTAGTGTGCTGCTTCCTCAACTTCTGCACGTAACCATTGCCTGAAAGCATCTTTGCTACTACTAAAGAAATGTATGTCTCTAGGACAATAGGTCCATAGTAACAAATACAACCAACCAGACCACCAATATAGATAGTCTTTAAATGTTGAACAATCAAAGAGTATCCAACAAGAGCCATCAAACTTGGTCTAAGACATTATTGCACAATAGTCTGCATATGAGATATCTGGAGTATAGATATAGATATACACTTGTCCTTGGAAAGGACCTCCAGTCGTTATTTCTCTAGTTATGTTCTGACTTGTTCTGAAATGACTTATAAAAGATCTTAGATGATTCTTTGACTGTACCCAGCTATTCAAAATATTTATACATGCTGGACTAGATTTAATGCAGCACTCTAGACACTCGAAACAATAACAATATTTACAATTATTACATACAAGGATCCATTTGAATCCTGGTGGACCATCTGGTATGCTTAAGGAGGATGAAGCCATTTTATGGTTTTATCTTTAGCTTCTCTGGTGAGCAGATCAACTATGCAATTATCTTTCCCTGGCTTATAATGGATGTCAAAGTCAAATCCATCCAGCCATAAGCTCCATCTGAGAACTCTATTATTGCCCTGTTCCAGAAGTCTTTGATTAGTCAACATGCCTTTCATATTCTTTAAATCAGTTCTGACAATAAAATGAACAAGTTTTAAAAACAATCTAAACTTCTTAATCCCATTTTTTACAGCGAATATTTCTTTATGGGATGAAGGATATTTATATTCTATCTCACTGAAACATCCAGAAGCATATATACAAAATTCTTCCAACTTTGGTCCATTCTTCTGAAGCAATACAACTGCCCACGTATCATTAGAAGCATCTGTCTCTAAGATGAGCTGTAATGAAATATCTGGAAGATGTAACTTAGGCAGGTTCTGGGTTTTCTGTTTTATTAATTGAACAATGGTTGTCATATTATTATTCCAAGGTATTACCTTACTCAGACGCTTCTGAAGTATCCTTACATCCTTAGCCTAGTTTTCATAGAACTGTCTAATATAATTTAGACAACCTAGGAATCTTTGCAATGGTTTTTG
Organism: Picea engelmannii; assembly: GCA_009831015.1. Taxonomy (NCBI): domain Eukaryota; kingdom Viridiplantae; phylum Streptophyta; class Pinopsida; order Pinales; family Pinaceae; genus Picea; species Picea engelmannii. Next base: position 894,255 of record ML783371.1, on the reverse strand, counting down.
ATCCAGAATCTCATCTGGAAATTCAGAGAGTTTCTTCAACACATGTTCTTGTAACTCAATTGCTCCCTTGGAAAGAATAAGTCCTAAATATTATATTCTTGTTTGAGCCCAACAAAGCTTAGACTTGCTTAAAACAAAACCATGACGGAACAATAGATCATATACTGTCTTCAAGTGTTGTACATGATATTTAGTATCATAAGAACAAACAAGAAGATCATCTATATATACAATGACAAAATTCAAATGTTTAAAGATATCGTCCATCCTTTTTTGGAATTCTGAGGGTGCATTTTTCAGTCCAAAAGGCATGACTCTCCATTGGTATTGTCCATTAGGTACAACAAAAGTTGTTTTGTACCTGTCTTTAGGAACTATCCCTATAGCGCCTGTATCAAGCTGTGCATCTAAAGTATACTGAAGATATCCTGAAACTTTTATATCCACATAAATTACTAGTCTAGCTTCAAAAACATTAATTTGTTTAGACTCACTAGTTTCAATTTTTTTGTCATGACCAAACATTTCTCTTTCCCATTATTCATCTCTTTTATTCCTGAGAAAGTTCAGTTCTTCCTTTTCCATTTTTCCATAGCTCAGCCATTACTTTTTATTTTTCTTTTATTGATTCTTCTAGATGCTGAATAGTTTTATCTAGAGAACCATCTTCATGTTCATCTTCTCTTATTTCTTTCAGAGAGGTAAAGATATGTTTCTCTACCTTATTGCCTTTAGGTTTAGATGAAGTGAAATCAGAATCTTTTGATGTATAATCCTGAATATTCACCACGCTTGGCTGCTGGTGTCGGGCAATTTGAGAAGAGATAAGAGCAATCTGACCTTGACATATTTTTAAAAGTTAAAACTGTCCAGGTGTTAACCTCTTCAGTTTTTATTCTAAGACAGACCTTTGATGAAGAAGAGGGGAGAGGTCAGAAAGGGTTGACATCATTTTGATGTCGAGGAAATTCATAGTATCAGTGATTTGTGGATGATCAAAATCAGATTGGTAGTCAACAGTGGGAGTATCAGATTCGTCAGACTCAGTTAGTGATAGAAATTCACCGTCTGAACGTTCAAAAACCATTTCCCATTCGACAGGATCATATCCTATTTGGAAGAGATCCATTATCTTCTCTTGAAATTTGGTTTTCTGACGCAAAGGACACTAAGAAGCCTAGTGGCCATGCCTTTTACAGATAAAGCAAGTGGTTTTGCTTGCTTGAGTTGGTCTTGGCCTGCGTTTAAAATAGGCTTTTCTAGGTCTTTGGGTGTTTTTACTAAATCTTCTAGGAAACTTTTTTGTAAAAGAACTGAATTTGTTTTTCCTAGAGCATTTAAAACAACCACACTCTTTCCTACATGAGTCTTTCTTTTTATTTTTCTTCTGACAACCAAAGTGATATGTTTCAACAAAAGTATCACAGATACTTGAGTCAAACCCTAATTTCTTTTTAACAGATTTGTTTGTCTGTCTTCTTAAACATTCTTTCTGTAGGGCTGTGACTACATGTTCATGTAATCCTGCTAAAGAAAGTTCTTCTAGACCAATTTCCATGGTTTCTAGTCTTTCTCTAACAAGATCAGGAATTTTTTCAGGCATGGCAGAAAGATATTTTCTTAGATATGCCACATTGTCTGGATCAGGAGCTTTGTATAAAAGATCCTGCATAGTACATAAAAATTCTGGTAGTTGAGAAACATGACATAGTCGTTGATTCATAAACAAGTCTGCATAATGTTCAGAATCTATTTTAGTACTACCATAGAATTCATGTACTACAGCTTTGATAAGCTCTTCTATTGGATTATCATGATTCATTATTCTTAGCTTATCATCTTCATTGACTCTATCCCACCAAATTCCGAGGTTTCCAGTGAATCCCCAAGTTAGTCTGAGGGCTAACTCATTCCAGGAAACTCTGTTTCTAAATATCATCTTTTGAGTTTTTGTCCAAGCCTGCCATTTATGAAATATGATCATCATCTCATTACGAGATCTGCAATTCAGATTAGAAGCTAGGGCTGGTTCTTTTTTTTCTCTGCTAAAAGAAGCATGTTCAGAAGAATTTGCTTTGATACCAATTTACCAGAGTAGGATCTTTACAAACATAATATACTCTCTATTATCAGAGATATTACACTTGAGATCAGTGTTTTTCATTCACAAGGTCTCGAAGGCGAGTGAAGAGGATACACACTACTCGACTAAAATTATAGACTTACTGACTCTTTCTCTCTTGTTGCCGTGTGCCAAATGAGATCCCGAGAGCTTTATTTATACAAATTCTAGCAAGTTACCGGTATCAAGAAATTGGCATCTGTCGGCTATAAAGTAGATTCCTTTAAGTGGATGGGGAAACTGGTGGATTCCAGTTGTTATCTCGTCCCTCTGAGGCTTGGCCATATGGGGACCCATACCATCTTTTACGGAATGACTCGAGACATAGGATAATATTCCTAGTACATAGTGGATTTTGAAATGATACCACTAGATTATTTGGATTACACAGTGGAGTTCTATAGGAACCTGCAGAACTGACGAGACACCACTGTCGTCCTGTTAGATATGAAATTGAAATAATTACAATAGAGACATTTTTATGGCTCATGGCCCATTATGCTTCCATCCAATTGTTTATGTTATGTTCAGCAATGGAATCAAATGAGTCACCGCTGTCGTAGTTGAAGTGACTTCTGGGAGGTGATCCATGGATATCTGAAAAAGGTGGCAGTCCACTAAAACATTTGTAGAACAGTGATCCTTGCATTGCAGGGATGAGTTCATCTTCTAGTATGCATAGGTCTCCATAGAATTCACTGGTTACCTTGTAAGTCTGAGGATTTGGTGGATTGGAATTTTCATAAATTAGCTCACTGCCTTTAAAGGATAAATTAAAAACAAACCATTCATTGTAGTGTCCTGCTTCCTCAACTTCTACACGTAACCATTGCCTGAAATCATCTTTGCTGCTACCAAAGAACTGTATGTCTCTAGGACAATAGGTCCATAGTAACAAATACAACTAACCAGACCACCAATATAGATAATCTCTAAATGTTGAACAATCAAAGAGTATCCAACAAGAGCCATCAAAATTGGTCTAAGACATTATTGCACAATAGTCTGCATATGAGATATCTGGAGTATAGATATAGATATACACTTGTCCTTGGAAAGGACCTCCAGTGATTATTCCTCTAGGTATGTTCTGACTTGTTCTGAAATAACTTATAAAAGATCTTAGATGATTCTTTGACTGTACCCAACTATTCAAAATATTTATACATGATGGACTAGATTTAATGCAACACTCTAGACACTCAAAACAATAACAATATTTACAATTATTACATACAAGTATCCATTTGAATCCTGGTGGAGCATCTGGTATACTTAAGGAGGATGAAGCCATTTTATGGTTTTATCTTTAGCTTCTCTGGTGAGCAGATCAGCTATGCAATTATCTTTCCCTAGCTTATAATGGATGTCAAAGTCAAATCCATCCAGCCATAAGCTCCATCTGAGAACTCTATTATTGCCTTGTTCCATAAGTCTTTCATTAGTCAACATGCCTTTCATATTCTTTAAATCAGTTCTGACAATAAAATGAACAGGTTTAAAAACAATCTAAACTTCCTAATCCCATTTTTTACAGCTAATATTTCTTTATGGGATGAAGGATATTTAGATTTTGTCTCACTGAAACATCCAGAAGCATATATACATACTTCTTCCAGCTTTGGTCCATTCTTCTGAAGTAATACAATTGCCCACATATCATTAGAAGCATCTGTCTCTAAGATGAGCTGTAATGAAATATCTGGAAGATATAACTTAGGCAGGTTCTGGATTTTCTATTTTATTACTTGAACAACTGTTGTCATATTATTATTCTAAGGTATTACCTTACTCAGGCGCTTCTGAAGTATCCTTACATCCTTAGCTTGGTTTTCATAGAACTGTCTAATATAATTTAGACAACCTAGGAATCTTTGCAACTGTTTTTGATCCAGAATCTCATCTGGTAATTTAGAGAGTTTCTTCAACACATGTTCCTATAACTCAACTGCTCCCTTGGAAAGAATAAGTCCTAAATATTCTATTCTTGTCTGAGCCCAACAAAGCTTAGACTTTCTTAAAACCAAACCATGACGAAACAATAGATCATATACTGTCTTCAAGTGTTGTACATGAGATTTAGTATCATAAGAACAAACAAGAAGATCATCTATATATACAATGACAAAATTCAAATGTTTAAAGATATCGTCCATCCTTTTTTGGAATTCTGAGAGTGCATTTTTCAGTCCAAAAGGAATGACTCTCCATTGGTATTGGCCATTAGGTACAACAAAAGTTGTTTTGTACCTGTCTTTAGGAACTATCCCTATTTTCCAGAATCCACTCTTTAGATCAAACTTACTGAAGATGTTGCATTTACCAATCTTAGAGAAAAGCAATTCTTTAGAAGGAAGAGGAAATCTTATAGGAAGTAGAGCTTCATTTAAATCTCTATAATTTATAACCATTCTAGGCTTTCCTCATTTCCGTTCTCTATGTTTATTCACATAAAATGTTGGGCAAGCCCAAGGGCTTCTGCTTGGTTCTATTAGCTTTCTCTCTAGGAGTTCTTTTATCTCATGCTAACAATATTCAATTTCTCTGGGAGACATATGGTTGGCTGAGGCCTTTTTTGGTTTTGCAACATAATCTTCTCTATAGGGAAGACTGACAAAATATTGTTCCCTTGTCCAGAAAGAATTAAGATGATTTGATGTACAGTCTTTTTCTATCTTTTCTTTAACATCCTTAATTTCTTCTAATCCATGTCTTTCTGCATTGTTTATTATCTTTTGGATCCGGCCTAACTTCTCAGCAGTACCTTCTATCAGTGGGAGAGATTTCTTTACTACAATCCTTGATTCATAGGAGGACTTACTAGGGACTGTTATAGGTTTTCCCAAAATTGTAATCTGTACAGAATTTCTACCTACTGTAAATGGTAAACATCTATTTACAAAATCTTGTCCAAGCAAGATATCTGCTCCAGTGTCAAAGAAATAAATATTGACAGCTACCTTTTCTCCTTGTATGATAATTGGAAAGTCAGGGGCAAAAGACAGAATTCTGATCTCAGTCTTATTTACTGCTCTGAAAGCAATGTCAATAGGCTACCAATAATAAGATGGTATTGCTCCATATTTTTCACATGAATTCATAGCGCTTGTATCAAGCTGTGCATCTAAAGTATACTGCAGATATCCTGAAACTTTTATATCCATAGAAATTACTAGTCTATATTCAAAACCATTAATTTGTTTAGACTCACTAGTTTCAATTTCTGTGTCATGACCAAACATTTCTCTTTCCCATTGTTCATCTCTTTTATTCCCGAGAAAGTTCAGTTCTTCCTTTTCCATTTTTATATTTTTCCATAGCTCAGCCATTACTTTTTCTTTTTCTTTTATTGATTCTTCTAGATGCTGAATAGTTTTATCTAGAGAACCATCTTCCTATTCTTCTTCTCTTATTTCTTTCAGAGAGGTAAAGATATGTTTCTCTACCTTATTGCCTTTAGGTTTAGATGAAGTGAAATCATAATCTTTTGGTGTATAATCCTGAATATTCACCATGCTTGGTTGCTAGTGTCGGGCAATTTGAGAAGAGAGAAGAGCAATCTGAGCTTGATATCTTTTTAAAAGTTGAAATTGTCCAGGTGTTAACCTCTTCATTTTTTGTTCTAAGACAGACCTCTGATGAATAAGAGAGGGGAGGTCAGAAAAGGTTGACATCATTATGATGTCGAGGAAATTCATAGTATCAGTGATTTGTGATTGATCAGAATCAGATTGGTAGTCAACACTGAGAGTATCAGATTCGTCAGATTCAGTTAGTGATAGAAATTCACCATCTGAACGTTTAGAAACCATTTCCCTTTCGGCAGGATCATATTCTGTTTGGAAGAGATCCATTATCTTCACTTGAAATTTGATTTTCTGACGCAAAGGACACTAAGAAGCCCAGTGGCCAGGCTTTTTACAGATAAAGAAAGCGGTTTTGCTTGCTTGAGTTGGTCTTGGCCTACGTTTAAAATAGGCTTTTCTAGGTCTTTGGGTGTTTTTACTAAATCTTATAGGAAACTTTTTTGTAAAAGAACTGAATTTGTTTTTCCTAGAGCATTTAAAATAACCACAGTCTTTCCTACATGAGTCTTTCTTTTTATTCTGCTTCTAACAACCAAAGTGATATGTTTCAGCAAAAGTATCACAGATACTTGAGTCAAACCCTAATTACTTTTTAACAGATTTGTTTGTCTATCTTCTTAAACATTATTTCTGTAGGGTTGTGACTACATGTTCATGTAATCCTGCTAAAGAAAGTTCTTCTAGACCAATTTCCATGGTTTCTAGTCTTTCTCTAACAATATCGGGAATTTTTCCAGGCATGGCAGAAAGATATTTTCTTAGATATGCCACATTGTTTGGATCAGGAGCTTTGTATAAAAGATCCTGCATAGTACATAAAAATTCTGGTAGTTGAGAAACATGACATAGTCATTGATTCATAAACAAGTCTGCATAATGTTCAGAATCTATTTTAGTACTACCATAGAATTTATGTACTACAACTTTGATAAGCTCTTCTATTGGATTATCATGATTCATTATTCTTATCTTATCATCTTCATTGACTCTGTCCCACCAGAGTCCGAGGTTTCCAGTGAATCCCCAAGTTAGTCTGAGGGCTAATTCATTCTAGGCAACTTTGTTTCTAAATATCATCTTCTGAGATTTTGCCCAAGCCTGCCATTTTTGAAATATGATCATCATCTCATTACGAGATCTAGAATCCAGATTAGAAACTGGGACTGGTTCTATGTTTTCTCTGCTAAAAGAAGCATGTTCAGAAGAATTTGCTAGATCAAATGGGACCTTTTTACTGGAATCATATTTAGCATTGCACCATTTCTCCCATGCAGATTGGAAAGGATTTCCTCCTGCATCATCATCAGATGATCTAGGTGCATTGGCATTTGAGCTTTCAGCTTCATCTATCCCTTTTATAAAAGTGACTTGAGGGATAGTCTTTTGATGTTCAGATTTAAATTCTTCTTCTAAAGAAGAGAATTGTGATTTGACTAAGTCTAGCTTTTCTTGTGCTATCAAGACAACTTGAGCTATCCTTAAAAGAACATGATTAGCCATTTCTATAGCTAGTTGATTCAAAGTTAAATATTTCTAATCTCTGGTAGAAGTAGAAGTTGTTCCAAACCATTTGTATGAAGCTTGCTTTTCTATCTCATCGTATTTGATATTAGATGAAGGGGATTTATCCTTATCATAAGATTCTTTCAGACTATGTATTGCAGTCTGAATTGTATCTAATTTCTCTAAAATCTGTACAAGTTGGGATTTGAGAGTCTCTTGATTTTGTTCAAGATTATCAATCTCAGAATGTAGACCATTCATGTGTGATTTGGTTTGCATGATGTCTTGTGCCATATCATCCATATTTTGAGCAAGACAGACAGATTGATAGTTTGCATAATTTTGTAACCTCACAACATCTTGAGATTTCTCAGCATCTGCTTTTCTATATTGAATAAAGTCTAGGTCTGCTACTTAGTTATTTTTGAAAGAGGGAGTATGATTCCTTGGTCCAAGACTTCTTTGAGGTAATGTGGCAGACTTGTCTTTGTCTCCTCTAGGCAAAGTATAGTTTATCATCTTGATAAGAGGGACTGCGACTTCTTGACATTCAGAACAATCAGAATGTTGTCCATTGTGTTCAACTTTGGACTCGTAGGTTTTGAAGTTTTTATAAGCATATGGAATATGTTTCACTGGAGGTTTACCTGAAGACTCATCTTGAGAAGAGATGCCATTTTGGTAGAAATAACAGTTCTCTGAACCCTTTTGGTGAAACAACAAATGATCATCTAATTTGGATCTACTGGAGACTGGTTTATATATAGGGGTTTGGTAAGAAGTGGATGAAGAAGATGATGTAATTTTTCTAGGATATGAATCTGAAGTACTTGTATTTAAGGAAGACATCTGTCTTTCAAGATCAATAACTCTTAGACTTTTGGATCTTCCTATTCTCAAAACCTTTTTTCCTGATTCATTCCTATCCATTATCAATTGTTGTGCTTTAGCTGGTGCTATTTTAGATTGCACAGGCTGATAGTCTGCTGACCATTCATCTGGCATTGTTAATTTAGCAAATCCTAAGGTGAGAGGTGTGACATTTCCCGGACCAACCACCACACTTTCGTTTGTTGTGCGTTGGATAAGTTTTGGACTTAAGGCTGGCATTGTGGTAGTTACAAACCTAAGACAAATTGTGGTATGTAACTGGGCAATTTCTGAGGATTCTGCCATTTCTGAGGATTATACATTTTCTCTAATATTTCCCCACCCCCACTACATTTTCTCCAATATTTCCTCACCCTCACTCTCATCCTCATAATATGAGGGTGGAGGTGGGGAAATATTAGAGAAAATATTAAGATGAGGGTGGAGGTGCAGAAATATTATGATGAGGGTGAGGGTAGGGGTGGGGAAATATTAGAGAAAATGTATTATACATTTTCTCTAATATTTCCGCACCCTCATCATATAATACATTTTCTCTAATATTAGAGAAAACATATAATACATTTTATCTAATATTTCCCCATCTCCACTCTCATAGTACATTTCTCTAATATTTCCCCACCCACAGATAAGGGTGGGGGTGGGGAAATATTAGAGAAAATGTCCCCACATATGGGGGTCGGGGGTGGGGAAATATTAGAGAAAATGTATAATACATTTTCTCTAATATATTATACATTTTCTTTAATATTTCCCCACCCCACCTTCATCATATGAGAATTATACATTTTTCTCTAATATTTCCCCACCCTATGAGATGAGGGTGAAGGTGGGGAAATATTAGATAAAACGTATGAGAAATATTAGAGAAAATGTACAATACATTTTCTCTAATATATTATACATTTGCTTTAATATTTCCCTACCCCACCCTCGCTGGGGAAATATTAGAGAAAATGTATTATACATTTTCTCTAATATTTCCCCACCCCACCCTCTTCAGATGTGATGAGGGTGGGGTAAGGAAATATTAGAGAAAATTTATAATACATTTTCTCTAATATTTCCCCACCCTCATCCTCATCCTCATCTGATTCCTTTTATATAAATATTTTACCACCCTCATACCCTACCCCACCCTCATCATATGTGATGAGGGTGGGGTGGGGAAATATTAGAGAGAATTTATAATATATTTTCTCTAATATTTACCCACCCCCACTCTCATATACCAATTTGGTGTGGCTTGGTCGTGACCTTAAAAATAGATTATTATTATTATTAGATAAACTATGATGAGATGAGGGTGTGGGTGGCGGTGGGGAATTATACATTTTCTCTAATATTTCTCCACCCGCACCCTCATCTCATATATTTTCCCATCCCCACCCTCATCTCATATAAAATACATTTTCTCTAATATTTCCCTACCCGCACTCTCATCTCATATGATGAAGATGGGGGTGAAAAAATATTAGAGAAAATGTGTAATAAAGTTTCTGTAATATTTCCCCACCCCAAATACATTTTCTCTAATATTTCCCCAGCCCCACCCTCACTCTCATCATGTGGGGAAATATTAGAGAAAATGTATAATATATTTTCTCTAGTATTTCCCCATGCATACATTTTCTCTAATATTTCTCCACCCTCACCCTCATCATATGATGAGGGTGGGGGTGGCGAAATATTAGAGAAAATGTATGATGATGAAGGTGGGGGTGGAGAAAGATTAGAGAAAATGTATAATACATTTTCTGTAATATTTCCCACATTTTCTTTAATATAACGAGGGTGAGGGTGGGGGTGGTGAAATATTAGAGAAAATGTATGATGATGAAGGTGGGTGTGGGGAAATATTAGAGAAAATGTATAATACATTTTCTCTAATATTTCCCTACCCCTGCCCTCATCATATGATGATATGGTGAGGGTGGGGGTAGGGAAATATTAGAGAAAATGTATGATGATGAAGGTGGGGGTGGGGAAATATTAGATAAAATCTATAATGCATTTTCTCTAATATTTCTCCACCCCCACCCTCATCTCACACTTTCTCTAATATTTATGCACCCCCACCCTCATCATATGTTGAGGGTGAGGGTGGGAGTTGGGGTGCAGAAATATTAGAGAAAATGTATTATGATATATGATGAGGGTGGGGGTGGAGAAATATTAGAGAAAATGTATTATACATTTTCTCTTATACATTTTCTCTAATATTCTTCCACCCCCACCCTCATCATATTAAAGAAAAGGTATTATAAAAAATGTGAGATGAGGGTGTGGGTGGGGAAATATTAGAGAAAATGTGGGTGTGAGTGGGGAAATATTAGAGAAAATGTATAATATCTCCCAACCCCCACCCAATATCATCGCATATGATGAGGGTGGTGGTGGGAGTGGAGAAATATTTGAGAAAATTATACATTTTCTCAAATATTTCCCCACCCCCACCCAATATTATATAAAATATATTATACTTTTTCTCTAATTTTTCCCCACCCTCACCCTCATAATATGTGATGAGGGTGAGGGTGGGGAAAAATTAGAGAAAAAGTGTAATACATTTTCTATAATATTGGGTGGGGGTGGGGAAATATTATAGGAAATGTATAATACATTTTCTCTAACATTTCCCCACCCTCACCCTCATCTCATATGATGAGGGTGGGGGTCGGGGTGGGGATATATTAGAGATCATATGAGATGAGGGTGGGCATGGGGAAATATTAGAGAAAATGTATAATATATATTTTCTCTAACATTTCCCCACCCCCACCCTCATCTCATATGATGAGGGTGGGGTTAGGGAAATATTAGATAAAATATATATTATACATTTTCTCTAATATGAGATGAGGGTGGGGGTGAGGAAATATTAGAGAAAATGTATATTAGAAATATTATAGAAAATGTATAATATATATTTTCTATAATATTTCTCCATCGCCACCCTCATCTCATATTAGAGAAAATGTATATATATATATATATATA
>ML783371.1:869655-880776 GCA_009831015.1 Picea engelmannii | reverse complement strand
GGGGGTTGTTGTGGGGGGAGGGAGTGTGAGAGCGAGAAGCCCTAAGACTTGAGAATCGAGATCTCACCCAGATCAGAGGGGAAGTCTTCTTGATTCCACGGTTGGAGATGGATAGTTTCCTAGAGGTGCAAGAGGATGGTGGACCAGAGGCTGGAGGCCTGGGAGGACTGGGAGTGAAAAATCCTTCTATTTCTTTTTTTTCCAAAGTTACTAGACTATGAAGCCTGGTAAGAGTTGCTGAGTTCTATTCAGCATTGGAATTTTATAAGAGCTAGTGCCCCAGCCTCGAATTGTGCTCATGATGTTGTCTTTGACCCGGTTGGTTCTTCTCATAAGTGTGGTGGCTTGATTCCATATTTCTTCACTTAGAATATAGTTGTTTAGGAGGTGCAGAATAGTTTCTGCTTGCTGGTGATAGAGATGACAGATCGAGGGGCCAATGAAATCCTTTCTTTGAAGATTGTCCCATGTTAGGAATTTTTTTTGAAGGAGGAGCCAAAGGAACCTGGATATTTTGGGCCAAAATTTGGATTTCCAGACTGTTGTCCAAATGTGGTCTTTTGGCAGAGTTTGGAATTTTTCGTGTAGAGTGTATCCTTCTTTGAGCGTGAAATTTCCTTGGGGTGTGTGTCCCCATTGGAGAATATCTGGATCGGTGTTGATGTGGATTCGCCTCGGGTCAATTTCTTGCCTCTAGTGTTGCAGGTCGTAGTGCCTTGCTACTTGGAGTTCCTGATGAGAGGATTTCCAGCTTCGTCGGGGAGATTTGGTTGGGGTGGTTTTCCACATGTCTGCTACTTTGCAGGTGGAAAGATCCTATATATGATGTTCATAGGATTGAAGGTTTTCTTTTGTTTGGATGGGCAACATTTGTTTCCAAGAGTCCATCCAGAATAGGGTTCTTTGACCATTGCGGATTTCCCAAAAGGCATGTTCCTGAATTAGTGGCCTATTTTTCCAAGCTGCATTCCAGATGTTGGAGCCTTGAATTTTTTCCTGCAATCTAATCAAATGGATTTGATGCCTGTTTGGAGCATATTTGTGTTTCCATAACTTTGCCCAATTTTATGCTAGGGTTTTGAGTCATCTCCACCATATTTTAGTGCCCATGGTGTTGTTGAGTTTACCGGGGTCCTGGAGTCCTAGGTCGCTGAGGGATTTAGGCTTGTAGATTTTTTCCTAGCTGACCAGGGCCTATTTTTTGTCTGGGTTGTGGCCATACCAAAGGAATTTTATCTGCAGATTCCGGATTTTATTAATAATGGATTGGGGAGTGGCTAGGGATAAGAAAAGATAGGCTAAGATGGCTTGGAGGACCGATTTTAAGAGGGTGATTCTGGCAAGGAGGTTGAGGGAGCGGAAGGCCCAAGTGATAATACGATTGGAAATGGAAAGGAGGAGAGAGTCCCAGGAGATATTTTAGGCTATCGAATCTGAGAGAGGGAGGCCCAGGTATTGAGAGGGAAAGGTGCAGACGGTAATGATCAAAAGATGGGAAATGTGTTGTTGGATTGCAGCTGGCATGTTGAATAAGAATAATTGTGATTTGTCCAAATTGAAGGTGGTTCTCGAAGCTTCACTAAAATCAATGAGGATGGAGCTTAGTTTGTTTGCTTCTTGAGTTTTGGGGGTGTTCAAAAGAATTGTGTCATCATCAAATTGTCTATGGGAGGCAACAGGGTGGAGGATGTGGAGGGGGAGACCTTGAAGGGATCCATTTTGGATGGAGGCCTTGATGTAGCGGTCGAGGCCTTCAACCATTATGATGAAAAGGAAAGGGGAGAGTGGATCACCTTGCCTTATGTCTCTTGTGGATGAGAAGGGTTGTGAGGGGATTCCATTGATGAGGATTGAGAAGAAGGTTGAGGAAATGAGGTTCATTATCCAGGCAATCCAGTCCACACTGAAACCAAAGGCTGTTAAAACAACTCTTATGTATCTCCAACTTAATTTGTCAAAAGATTTTGAGAGATTTAGATTTAGTATCATACCTGGAGTGCGGGTGCTTTTGAGTGAATGGATGAACTCGTGAACCAGAATGACGTTGTCCATGATTTTTCTTCCTTCTACATAACCCGATTGCTCTTTCGAGATAATGTAAGGGAAGATTGGCTTGAGTCTTAGAGCTATGAATTTGGAGATAATTTTGTAGAACACGTTGCAAAGTGATATGGGTTTGAAGTTCTTCAGGTTTGTGACTCTCTCTTCTTTGGTTATTAGGGTCAGGAAGGTGGAATTGAGTGCCAGTAGCACTTTGCCATAACTACGAGATTCTTTGACCAGTTGCCACACTTCTTCCCTTAACATTGGCCAGTACAAGTGAAATAAGTCTTTTGTGATGTCGTTCGAGCCTGGAGCTTTGCTTGTGGGTAAGTCTTGGATAGCCTGATCCACTTCAGCCTAGGTGATGGGTTTCATGAGGGATTTGTTTTGTTCCTAGGTGATCAGAGTTGGGATGTTTCAAGTCACTCTTTCAATTGTTGAGGTGCGGTCCACAAGAGGTTCTGAGAGGAGATCCTTGTAGAAGCTTGTTAGCTCATGCATTATTTCCTGGTGAGAGAGTAGGGTGGTGCCTTGTGAGTCTTTTATCTTTGTGATAAAATGGTGGAATAACTTGGTATTTTTCTCTCCTTCTTTGAGCCATTAAACCTGTGATTTCTGTCTCCAAATAATTTCTTCCTGGTCGTATCTCTCCTCAAGTTGCCTTTTTATATGTTTCTCCTCCTATCCTCCTCTTGTTTTGATGGTGTGTGCCCGGTTTGGATGATTTGTGCTTGTATGGACTCTAGTTTTTGTTCCAATGATTTTCTTTCTTGGAAGATGTTTCCAAAGACCTCCTTGTTCCATCTGTGTACCTGTTGTTTGAAGTTTTTTAGCTTTTGCTGGAAGGAGTACATTTTGGTGCCCTTCTATATTTCCGATATGTGCCACCAGTGGCTGGCAAGATCCTAGAAGTCCAGATGAGTGATCCATAATTTCTCAAATATGAAGGGTTTGAGCTTGGGGGGGGGAAATTGTGTCTACCCAGAGCTGGATTGGCCAGTGGTCTGAGCCTGCTTTAGGGAGGATGTTGGAATCCACTAGGGGGCCTTCCAATAGAAGATCTTCTGAGATGAGAAAGCGATCTAGCCTGCAGGATATTTTTTGATGCACTGATCTCTTGTTGGTCCAGGTTTAGGCTCCATTAGCATTCTCTATGTCAACCAATCTTTGATGGTCTATGAATTCCTGAAATTTTTGGTTGTCCTGTTCCAGGCATTTTTTCCCTCCTCGTTTTTCCTCCAGCATGAGAATAATATTGAAGTATCTGCCAATTATCCATCTTTTGTTCTCCACTAGAGATTCGAGGTAATCTAGATTCTAAAAAAAGAGGTCTTTGTCTTGGCTATTCTGCAGTCTATGGGAGTTGGTGATCATACCATCTTTTTCCAATCCAATGGCTCGGTAGTGAGTTCTGAGAGTGCTTGGAGTTGAAAGGCCTTGGTCTAGAATAACTGTGGCTAGTTTCCAAAGGATAGCCAAGCCTCTAGCGATGCCTTTTGATTCTGTGTGATAGGACTTGTAGTTGCGCCAACATCTTTTGAGTATGTCTTCTACAGTTTTCCCTGCGCATTTAGTTTCTTGTAGAAGGAGAATATCAAGGTCTTCCATCTTAATATAGTTCCGGAGAATCCTTTGTTTGGATCTCCCATTGAGGCCTCTGATGTTCTAGGTGAGGATATTCATAATTAATAGTTTGAGGGGTGGCAAAAGGAGATCTCTGAGAGCCTATGTATTTGTCCTGATTTGATCATATAGTTCCTGACCTCCTTTATTAGTTGGTGCACCGATTTTCTTCCATGTCTCTTTTTTTCCTTTGGGTGACTTCTTGGGTCTAGATTTGGGTATTTGTTGATGCCCATCCTTGAGGGGTCTCTTGCTGAAGAGTCCCAAAATACCTTGTGGAATTTTCTGAGTTGATATTCTGGTAAGGTTTGTAGGTCCTTCTTGTTGAGTGCCTCTTCTAGCTTGTCTAGGTCAATTTTGGCTAGGTATTGCTCATCCATTTCCATGTTTGTGTATTCTTCTCTTTCCATTTATTTTCCTAAGTCTGGGTTGGCTTGGCCCTCTTCTTGCTTAGTTGGGATTAGGTGCTCCTGCAGCTGCTGGGTATCCTTATTGTTACTGTGATCATTCTTCGCCCTCTTGTGGAGATTCTCCACCTCTTCTGCCTCTGGGAGGTGGTTTAGGGATTCAAAGGAGTTAGTATGGGGATTATTTTTTCCATTGTTGGGGAGAGGCTTCTTTTTCACTTTCCTTCTGCAGTTTTGAACTTGGGTGAACCCTTTCTTTGGTTTATCTTTAACTTCTAGCTTAGGGGGGGCATTTAGAGGGTAGTCCCTGAAGCAGTGCCCATGTTCATGACATTTTTGGCATCTGAAGGGGATGTGTTCATAATATATGGTTTGATCCCATTCCTCATCCTAGTATTCTAGGGTTACTATGCCTGACAAAGCCTTGGAAATGTTCATGTAAACACATATTCGTGCGTAAGAAGTGTATTTTCTCTGTTTGGTGGCTTCTGAAGATTTGACGTGTTTACCTAGTTTGTTACCAATGCCCATTAAAATTTATTCTAACTAGAACTCTTGGGGTAGGGAATAAAGTCGAATCCATACCAGAGCATAGGAAAAGTTTTCCTTTTTAGGGAAGAAGCGGTCCGTCCAGAAGCGCAGCTAGAGGCCGACAAAGTTGTAGAAGTAAGGTCCTCCTTCAAATACCCGATTCTTGTCCTCCAAGTTATAGAATATGATTGTGAAAAATCCTTTGGAGCTTAGCTGGAGCTTGTAGTCTCCCTTGGGATTCCACCATGCATTGATCCAGCACGCTAGGTATTTTTATGAGGGCCAAAAGCCTAGGAATTTTCCTATGAGGGCGTGGTCCCTCATGAACTGTGTGTGCTCTCCTATTCTGGTGGTTTTAATTACATACCTGGGTGCAATCGGGGCTTCAGGGATGTATTTTCTGAGTATCCAGACCCACGCTGCTTTTGGATGCGAAGATTCTGCATCCATGTTCATTCCTTTGCCTCCTTCAGTTTCTTCTTGCAGATATTGTTCTCGCAGGTGCAGAGGTGGCTCAAAGGATGGTTGACATGCACGTGAGTTCTCTGGGTTGTTTTCTGCGACATTTCAATATGATGGGGCATTCACCCCCCCTTCTTCCTTCATTCTGTTGAGACGGTCAGAGCTGCAGAGCAGAGCGTGCCAGGAGTGTACAGAGGGGGTCGACAGTGGTCAGGGCGAAGGGTTGGCTGAAGCATCAAAGAAAATGTATATTATACATATACATTTTCTCTAATATTTCCCACCCTCACCCTGTTCATATGAGATGAGGTTGGGGGTGGCTATGAGATAAGGGTGGGGGTGGGGAAATATTAGAGAAAATGTATATTATACATTTTCTCTAATATTTCCCCACCCGCACCCTCATCATATACATTTTATATAATATTTCTCCACCCCCACCCTCATCTTATCATTATATGAGATGACGGTGGGGGTGGGGAAATATTAGAGAAACTGTATATTATACATTTTCTCTAATATTTCCGCACCCCCACCCTCATCATATGAGATGAGGGTGGGGTTGGGGAAATATTAGAGAAAATGTATAATATGAGGGTGAGGGTGAGGGTGAGGGTCTGGGTGGTGAAATATTAGAGAAAATGTATTATCATATGAGATGAGTGTGGGAGTGGGAGTGGGGAAATATTAGAGAAAATGTATAATATGAGGGTGGGGGTGAGGAAATATTAGAGAAAATGTATTATACATTCTCTATAATATTTCCCCACCCTCATCTCATATAATATGAGGGTGTGGGTGGGAAAATATTAGAGAAAATGTATTATACATTCTCTTTAATATTTCCCCACCCCCACCCTTATCTCTCATCATATGATATGAGGGTGGGGGCCCTCATCTCTCATCATAAGAGATGAGGGTGGGGGAGTGGGGTGGAGAAATATTAGAGAGAATGTATAATACATTTTCTCTATTATTTCCCGACCCCCACCCTCATTTCATATGATGAGCGTGAGGGTGGGGGTGGGGAAATATTAGAGAATATTGTTTTCTATATTTTCTCTAATATTTCCCCACCGCCACCCTCACTCTCATCTCATAATCTCATATGATGAGGGTGAGGGTAGGGGTGTGGAAATATTAGAGAATATTTTTTCTATATTTTCTCTAATATTTCCCCACCCCCATATTATACATTTTCTCTAATATTTCCCTACCCCACCCCACCCCACCCCCATATTATACATTTTCTCTAATATTTCCCCACCCCACCCCACCCCACCCCCATCTCATATAATATGAGGGTGGGGGTGAGAAAATATTAGAGAAAATGTATAATTGAGAGTGGTGGTGGGGAAATATGAGAGAAAATGTATAATACATTTTCTATCATATTTCCTCACCCCCTCCCTTATATCATATGATGAGAGATGAGGGTGGGGTGGAGAAATATTAGAGAAAATTTATTATACATTTTCTCTAATATTTCCCTACCCCCACTATGTTTTCTCTAATATTTCCCCATCCCCACCCACATCATATGGGGGTGGGGATGGGGAAATATTAGAGAAAATGTATTATACATTTTCTCTGATATTTCCTCACCATGAAGGTGGGGGTGGTGAATTATTAGAGAAAATGTCCTCATGATATGAAGGTGTGGAAATATTAGAAAAAATGTATAATACATTTTCTCTAATATTTCCTTACCCCCACCCTCATATGATGAATAATAATACATTTTCTCTAATATTTCTCAACCCCCACCCATTATACATTTTTTCTAATATTTCCCCACCCCCACACTACATGAGTGTATTGTGGGGGTGGGGGGTAATATTAAAGAAAATAGATAATGTGTTTTGTCTAATATTACCCCCTACGCCGACTCTCATGTATGAAGGTGGGGCTAGGGGGTAATATTCGAAAAAACATATTACATGTTTTCTCCAATATTACCCCCCACCCCCACCCCCACCTTATTTTATGTTTTCTCTAATATTACCCGCCACCCCCACCCTATATGAGAGTGGGGGTGGGGGGTATATTATTGAAAACATATAATCATATATGAGGGTGGGGATGGGCAAAAATATTAGAAAAAAAACATATTATATGTTTTCTATGATATTAGCCCCCACCCTATATGAGGGCGGGGGTGCAAGGTAATATCAAAGAAAACGTATTATATGTTTTGTCTAATATTACCCTCCACCCTCTCACCCTATACGAGGGTGGGGGGTAATATCAGAGAAAACTTATTATATGTTTTGTCTAATATTAACTCACACCGGGGTGGGGGGTAATATTAGACAAAACATATTATATGTTTTCTCTGATATTACCCTCCACCCCCACCCTCATATAGTTGGGGGATAATATTGGACAAATTTTTTTATATGTTTTCTCTAATATTACTCCGTATCCCCTCCCTACCCAATGACAAGGGGGGTGTGGGGAGTAATATTAGAGAAAACAAATAATATTTTTTGTCTAATATTGACCCTCACCCCTAACCCCACCCTCATATATGAGGGTGGGGGAGAGGGGTAATATCAAAGAAAACATATTATATGTTTTGTCTAATATTACCCAACACTTCCACCCTCATATAATATGTTTTCTCTAATATTACCCCCCACCTCCACCCTCATAGGGTGAGGAATAATATTAGACATTTAACATATTATATTTTTCTCTAATATTACCCCCCACCCTCACCCTTATCCTCATATTAGAGAAAAAATATTATATATATAAGATTTTTATTTGAATAATTAATATAAGATTATTTGATCAAAGTAAATAAGTAAAAAAATTGTTTAACAAGTTTAAAAGTAATAGATGTACCATTGAATCATGCGTTAAAGGAAGTCTTGAAATCCTTTTTTATCATTATATCACTAGTAGGACCATAATATTTGAAGTTTATAATTGATATTAGATAATTTACTCGAATAGAAATCTAGATGGAAAATGTAAACATAATTTTCCAAGAAATATATTATATTAGGAGGGTGATCCCATGTTTGTAAATGTTTGTGACCAAAAATGCATACCCTTCAATCCATATGAATAATAAATAGTATTGAATTTACTATATTTGCTATGTATTGAATTTATACTTTTTATGACTGATAAACGCCGAAAGACTATAATTGGTAAAGGAAGACTTTGAATTCTGAAAACTGTAACAACTTTAAAACTTAATTGTAAACATTACATATAACCAAAATGTCAAAACAGTAAAAAAATATCCTAACTGTAACTATTTCTCTCCTGTGTCTTCCACGGAAAACCCTAATTGTAACTATTTCTCTCCTGTGCCACGGTTTTCTCTCCTGCTTGTGGCACAATGCTTTTCTAAATAACATTTACGTGGCATTAAAATAATATGCACGACTGTTTTCTTTCGTGCGCACAACAGTTTTCTTTGTTGTGGTATATGCCGTCTACTCTATGGAAGAGACGGCTTTCAGTTGCGCGACTTGGCATAATACTTCGTTTTCATTTTCCCAACGTGTTACACTAGTTTTCAACTGATGAACGGTTCAAGTTATGAATGGTTTTTATGTGATAATTGCAGTTTCGAAACATTATAGAGATTGGAACATTGTTATTGAAGTTGAAAGAACAACACCAATAATTTAAATGTGGTAATCTCAAACCTGGCAATCATGTGGTGTTACAGTAATTTCTTAATATGATTAGGTAAATGTTAAAAAGTAAACATATTAACCGATGCATTAAAAAATACAAGGAAGTTATGAAGAGTAAATCACATTCATTGATTTGAGAGGACCAATAAGAATATACCAGCATCTTCAACTGTTAGCCATAGATTAGAATTTTAAATTAAAAAGTGATTAATTGTGCCCATCTCCAATAGGTATACGCCTTTGGCGTAACTATATATTAAATTTATACTTTTCATTTTTCAGTGTTCTTATTGGTCAACATGTCCTACAAATTCTTAGAGTTGAATTTGCATGTCCCACATATTTATGATGTTCTACATGAAGTATACAATTACGGGGCATATCTGTTATTTATGGACATTAATGTAGTTTGTTATTTATTTTTATCCTACTATTTTATCATTCTTTTATGGGCTTTTGTAAAACTGAGATAAATACAAGCAATAGAGAATGAATTGGAGAGAACCCGACTTTGATAGATACCATGTCTGCACAGTGCAGGGTGGTTAGATCAATGGAACAAAAAAGTACATCCAATGTAAATTCTAAACGCTAGTGCTAAAGCATCTTGTAATCCTATTCTATAAAAAGCAAGAGCGTAAAATTGAAGGAGGACTAAGTCACATCTAGTATATAAGCGAAGATAGATAACTAGATAGATGGGGTTGGGTCAACACCACATACCGTCTTTCAGAAAAGATAGATCTTCCATCACTCACCATCTCTCAAAAAAGATTGATCATGTTTTTGCTCAGTTACAGAGCTATTGCCTATTCCATTTCCGTAATATCCAGACGGGGCGTATAACATTCAAAGGAAGACAACTAGAAAAAAATAGAGTTTATTCAATAGATAATGAAATGATCCCGTAGTTGGGTAAGCTGGTAAAAGCAAAGCTGCGTGTCACGTGAGAGAGTATTTAGCTGAGTGGCACGTGAGAGAGTATTTAGCTGCGTGTTAGAAAAATACCTGCCAAAGTGGATGTTAGAACATCAAAACACCATAATATGTTAAAGTAGGACATATGTGTCGTTTCTTATAGAAAGAAAGAAAGAAAGTATTTTTAAGTCCACGAGACTAAAAATAGTCTATGGGACAGATTGCTTTTCCATCTGGCTTTTGTATTCGGCCTTTTTCCTGTGAAGTTTTACAATAATCGCTCCCAGCTTCTTGACAAACTCTTTGTTGAATAGATTATCCCAAGAACTAGCTGCCAGAATACCTGCATAATTTTCCGTGCTGTCTTTGAGGGACTCACATTCTAAAATAAAATGTTTTTCTGTTTCCACTTTTCTGGACAAGCACAAAATACATTGTTAAGCCCTAATATTGGCTCATTACCCCTTAATTGGGGCATATTAGATTAGTAATGTTATTTTATTTATGTCGTCTCTAGGCCATTAGTTGTAATTTAGATTAGTAACATTATTTTATTTATGTCGGCTTTAGGCCATTAGTTGTAATTATACCTCCTAGTCTCCTATATATACCAAGGAGACATTTTCATTTTGAATCATCT
Source organism: Picea engelmannii (assembly GCA_009831015.1). Classification (NCBI taxonomy): domain Eukaryota; kingdom Viridiplantae; phylum Streptophyta; class Pinopsida; order Pinales; family Pinaceae; genus Picea; species Picea engelmannii. Next base: position 870,493 of record ML783371.1, on the reverse strand, counting down.
TGTACTTGAACATTTAAGTGGGGTAAAAGGAGGTTGCCCCCTCGAAGAGGCTTATTATCTGAAATTATCTCTTTCAAGGTGTTGAGTACTTTTTATGAGGTTTTTCTATGCTATATTGCTATTTGGTTCCTAACATATGGTATCAGAGCTCAAGGTCTTGGGGTTTCGCTGCTACATATGAGACACCGTGGCATTTTCGCTATAACGTTTTTTATACAACGTTTCAGAAGGAACTTCTTGGAGGATATTTAGAAGACGGATCAAGGTACGTTGGTTTCAAAATTCAGCTCCTGAGGCCTTATACTTTCGGAGATACATCCTGTACAAGATAGGGTTCTTGAATCATCCTGAAATGAGTCATTGTGGAATTTTCGCTATACATTTTTTTTTGTAACGTTTCAGACCTTGAAATCTGAAGTCCATTTACATAAATTAGTAATTTATCTTTGGTAAAACGTTCAGCTTCTGGGTCATCTTAAATTTGCAGATACACCCTGTGCAAGATAGGGTATCTGACTAGTCCTATTGACTAGTCTCAAGAAGGTGTTCCAGGTAAAACAATCGAAACTTCTTACTAGAGTATCCAAATTGAGTGGGACTAGTTGCATTGGATCGTGGACAGTTTGTAGTATTTTGGGTGTGAGTTTCAGAATTTTATATCAATTATTTTGTGCGTAGCATGCTATACAAGTGAGACCTCCTGGAAAGGCCAAAAATTGACAAGTTGTGGGGAAGTTACCATAAATTCCACTTGGCACATCCAATTTTGATCAGACCTGTGGCATTGCAGAGAAGAAATATCAGAGAACTACATAAAAGAAAGTTTCATACCCAGAAG
>ML783371.1:820165-865299 GCA_009831015.1 Picea engelmannii | reverse complement strand
CAAGCAAATGCCCCATTTACTAAACCATTTGTTATTTTGCCGCATCCAAGTCTTCTTTCTTTTGCACAATCTGTCACTAAACACAACCTTAGGCCATCTACCCTCTTCCATTTGCTCAATTTTTTTCAAATACCTTATGACTCTCACCATAGCAATTGCTTCAATAGGGGCAGCCCCTATTTCACTTAACAGGATAGCACAAGGAATTGTACTTTTAATTTTGAATTTTTTTGTAATCAACCGTTTCTTAATTTTCTCAATTTGTTTCCACTGCATCTCGGTTGTGCTACTGGACCATAGTTCACAATAGTAGAGAATCACCGAAATCACTAGAAGCCCAAAAAGAGTGGTTTTTCAGTCCCACAGCTCTGCCTCTCTACACCTGTTTTGAAAATATTAAAATGCTTTCCAACCCCCTAAAGTTCTTTTCTTTCTACAACCATCCCAACTTAAGTTTTTGTTGAAGTCAATTCCGAGGTATTTGTAGTTTGCAGCTTCTTCCAGAATGTTGCCTTCAAAGTAGAACTTATGCTGGTTATGCTTTCTTTTGTTAGAGAAAACCACTACTTTCGTTTTGCTAATATTGACTTGCATCCCCACCCTTCTACAAAAATGCTCAAGAGAACATAAGTGCTCTTGCAAACCAAGAGTTGATTTAGCAATCAATATAAGGTCATCTGTGTACAGAAGAAGCCTTATAACGAACTTGCCCAAATGGATACCGTCACCCCCTTGCGAATTTAGCCACTCTTCAAGCTTGTCAATATATAACCCAAAAAGGGTAGGAGACAGTAGGCAACCTTGCTTGACCCCGATATCACTTCTAAAACTTTCAAAAATGCTTGCTGAAGTTCTAATTTTGACTTTCACCTCTTCATACATTCTATTCATACATTCTATGCACAGCTGCTCTCAAATGCCTCAGAACCGGATACGTGTAAAGCATCCTGTACATCGGGTAAAGACTAACGGAAGACGAAAATCACTGTACATCGGGTAAAGACTAACGGAAGACGACATCGGGAAGACGAAAATCACTTTCAGATTAGTAAAGATAGACAATTCAGGATCAAGCCTGGGCAGATCAATAATGGGTAGGCAGATTGTAACAGGGCGGGCTTTAATTCATCCGCACGAAGCAGTAATACTAGTAGCAGATACAGGAGCATATCCTCCAAGTGCACTGAAGCTTATAAGAGCCGTTGTGATCAAATTGACCTAAATTAAGTAGTTAGGGTTTGGGTGTTGAATGCAACGCCTGTAAAATCATATTTCATGTTGCGCCCATGTATAATGATTCAGCCGCTAGTTTTAGTTCATTCCCCGTTTCTATATACAGAGCTCTACGCTATTTTTGTTTTCCCTTCCCCATGCCAATGACCATTTTTTTCCTCCGCCATGTGTAGGTTCCCAGCCCTGGCCAACAATGGGAAACTACTATCTCAAAGAAGGTAAGGGCACAGTTACTGGGATGCCCAACATCTTAGATATGTAGTGGGTGGGCATATTATTGTGGAATCCTTAATTATTTTTGAATGAGCAGTCGGTGGCTTTAACTCTTGGTTGCTTGGTTGCCTTACTGGGTGGCATTAACGCGTCGTCTTACCAGGTCACCAGTGATCCAATGAGTTGATCTTATTTTCATTATCAGTAGTCTTAGGGGCGTATTGTCCGGGCTAAGAATATATTCCAGTAACATACCTCCTACTTACATAACCAGATTGAGATTGAGATAAAGAAGAAGCAGCACCACCAAAAGAAGCAGCGGATCGAGTAGCAGTGCTTGTTTCGTCTTGCTTGATCAACGCCCTTCACAATACAGTATTTGCTGAAGATCACACCATTCCATACACCTTTTGACAGGGGCAACTCTCAACATATGCTCGCGTTGAAACCAGAAGCATGGTCCTTTGCTTTCACTGCCAATAAGATGTGATTGCATATCATAGAAAAAACCAAATAGCGATGATGACGTGCCTGGTGTAGTTCCACTGGCGAATTACACCCCTTGGGGTCGGGATACTGATGTATCATGTTGCATATTGTTGCTTATTATTTATCCATGATTGTTGGATGGTGCCCAACAGAAATGGAAGAACACCAACTGATCCAACTCTATTATAATTGTGATTAAGCTGTTGTTTATCAAGCTGGGACTGGAGGAGAAACTTGGTAAACTACTGGTGCTGATAGTGTTGGTAATGCATGGAATTGGAGTTACCGCTACCACAGGATAGATCAGCAAGTCACCTTTTTTACGGGGCCGAAAGCTAGTGCTGTCAGGCGGGAATCACAACTTCTTAATGTAGTTATGGGGGGACCCTACTCGATAGCCTTGATACGACCGGACGGAGGACTGCATCATCAACTAGCGGTAATTGGGACCTCCTTTCTGTGTCTATCGGCACATCCTGTGACTGATGGACTCTCGACTTCGCGTTCTTCCACTAAACTAAGTAAGTGTCAAGCATTTCGTTTTCTAGCAACCCGAGAAGTCATCAGTTCACAGCCCGAGGAAGCACACTATCTCTCTCTATACAATTCATGCACCAGAAAGAGACTTGAGCAACACCAGAAGAAAGCTTGGGAGGTTTTGTTTTCCATAGGACATATCATCATGATTAGGGAGCGAATCCTGATAAATATTAATAGAAATAGTAGGCTTACTGATCAGGATATCTATGAGTCTTAGATGGTTTCATAGGTTGTGGCGGACTGTAAAGCAAGATCACAAGCAGATAAACCGAAAATGACTGGTGTAAGTGAAAGATCTGCTCCGATATCAGGTCAACTACAACCTCTCACAGACCACATGTCAATTTGATCAAATTAAATTGACATTCGCTTACCTGGTAAGTTCTAGGCCTGCCAATAATCTGGATTCTTGTTTAATTGGATGGCAGTGGCATTGCCTTTTTTATTTACAGAAACTAGAATTAGGCCATGTATGCCATAGATAGTCTTACATAACAGTGGCAGGGACATATTATTGGGCCATAGTGGCTATCACAGCTACAATCAACACTCACTCGCTCGAACAAATTGTTTTTTATCCACATTTTGGCAGGTATCTAATAAAATGATTTATAATGGATGTGAAATGAATGAACTCGTACCTGAAAAAATGTTATCCAATGGATGTGAAACGAATGAACTGGTACCTCAAAAAAATAGTATCCACCAGGTGCATGTACATTTGCTGCAACCATTGTCTGAGTAGCATAGTTCATAGCTCACTCTGTCTGAGGAGCATAGTTCATAGTTCGTTGTTCTGCTTCAAGATCCAAAGAAATAACATTTTACAAAGGGCGTGGAAGGTGTAGTTTATAGAGATGCTAGTTCATTGTTTCATTCTGAGATCCAAAGAAATAGTGTCTCCAGTTGTTGTAAATCTTGGCATCAGTAGCATCTCCAATTGTTGTAAAGCTTGGCATCCGTACGCATCTCTCTGGGTATGAGTGAGAAGACTTGGCTGATGAACCAGTGATGAACCATTCATGAATCTGTGTGTAGTTTGTTGTTTGTATGATGCCTCGCACATCACAGATTGTGCTCGAGATAGTGACAGCCACTTGGGATTCGGGAAGGTAGTGAGCGGAATGGTATGGCGGTGAAGGCGGTGAACGGAATGGCATGGTGGTACATGACAAGGGCCGAATGGAATGGCGGTGCAGGATAAGGATTCAGACATTGAGTATTAAGGAAGACTGGCTGACATTGACTATTAAGGCTGACAACAGACTGACATTTGAGAGTAAAGTGTTACTGCGATGAAGAGTTAAAAGTTAAGTTTTAATGCCGAAGTGTTCGTTCGTCATCCTCATAAACGCTTCATATAAAAGATTCAAAAGCTTCAGAAAACTTGTTAAGTTTTAATGCCGAAGTCTTAAAAGTTCCTCGTCATCCTCATAAACGCTTCATAAAACTCAGAGATTGCAGACGCTTCATAAAACTTAGAGATTACAGAAAATGCATTTTGTCATAAACTTATAATATAGACTGAAAACTTAGGATCATATGTGCATCTGCGCTTCATATAAGTATAATTAATCACTTTTTAATCTATAATTTTAATTTAATGGCTAACAATTGAAGATGCTGGCATATTCTTAGTCATCCTCCCAAATCAATGAATGTGATTTCATCTTCATAACTTCCTTGTATTTTTGAATGCATCCTTTAACCTGTTTACCTTTTAACACATTGACTGTGCTGACTGTAGACGCTCATTTTCTGGTTGTGCGTTTCATTTTCTGGCTGTCTACGCCTTTCGGCGCGTTCATCAACCACTGTTTTGAGTGATTGTGCTAGTATATAATATAGACTGAAAACTAAAAATCACCAGCATACGATAATAAGACTTGGATCATGTTAACCAATAGAATGGTTGATAAAATCACCTTAAATATTATAAAAAAATAAATTTAATTTCCCTAATGTACAAGTTCATAAATTTTTCATAAATTTGAAACTGAAAAAAATATTTGCAATCAAATTCAAAATAATTGATAGTCAACATGAATCGATCGCTAGAGTCCCTAATTTGCATTCGGCGAGGACTAATAAGGAATCTAACTAACTATGTACATGATGTGAAATGTGACAAAGAAACAAGAATTGCAAGACAACAAGATAACACTTAGGTTAACCTTTGAATAAGATAATGGAGGGCTATGTCATTCATTACATGCACTAGACTTTCAATAATTGTTTGTTATTAATTGAAGTTATCTCGCCAATAATAACACCAAAGAATCCTAATGTCAAACTTTGAATTATCCTAAAGTTTACTTTGAATTAAAATATAATATTATGTTATGGATTCTATTATATTGAATATTTATAATATTGTATTGGGATTGCTATTCTAATGAACATGAGAAAAAATATTGATCCAGGTAGATATTGGTGGCCACCCACCTATTCCAACTGGATCAAAAAAGTTTTTTGGAAATTTACTATTTTAGTATTTTTTTTTGGTCCGAAACTTTTGAGGTCATTTTAAGGGCCTAAATGGCATTTTTTCATGACTGGACACCTAAATCATCTTCAAATACATGATTAAGCTTGTGAAATAAAGCTCTTCATCAATACCTTTCCAATGAGCTATTGTGCGCCCCAAACAGAGATTGTATGCCAAAGTTATTCCTCCGGGAAGTTGATACACCAAACTACCCAAAACGGGATCCACAAACCTACTGGCTTTTCATCCTCTGGGGTTAGGGTTTTGAATTTTTTTAATGTTAAAAAGGCCTTTTGAGCCTCATTGTAACCATCATCTTCTTGTAAATGAGCGTATCCATCACATCTCTTCTCAGAGATAATTTGCCACCATTCTAGCGAGTCATTCACTCTGTAATTTTACAGTTTCTATACATTCTCTGATTAATAAAAATTGTGCATTACTATATCTCTATATTTATTGCAATATTTATGTGTATCTCACAATATATTTGTATATTTCGTTGTTATATCCTTGACTTCATTTCATTCTAAAAAATAATCCGGATCAAATATGGTCACTACAACAACTTTTCTTGTATGCAATCTATTATAGTTAGTATAAGGAGGCCATGGCCCTGGGGGTGGTATTATATGAGAAAAAATATGGTCTCTATAACCAATCTTCTTGTATGAAATATATTATAGTTAGTGTAAGGAGGTACTAACCGTAGGGATGGTCTTAAATGCATTTTATATGGTCTGTACAACAATTCTTCTTGTATGCAATCTATTGTAGTTAGTGTAAGGATGTCATGGCCCTAGGGATGGTCTTACATACATTTTTTTTAATAAAGGGTAGTGAATAGATACTTATAAATGGATTCCTAGTGTTCACATTTGTGAATTTAAGAGTGGTTGCATCTTATATCAAGACATGTTCACATTTGTGAATTTAAGAGTGGTTGCATCTTATGTCAAGACATTTTTAGCATATACAAAGTACAAGCAAATGATGAAAAATATGAAAAGATGGACTTCACTGTTAATATCAAATAGATGGAAACGAAAGTATTGAAGGTTGCATCTTATTTGTTTCTTCATCCTTAATAGATTTTGGTTATATATAAATGTAAAATATTGAAAAAATGGGAAAACTACTATGGTTGTCGAATAGCTAAAATCTAAAAAACTTTATCTGTATGATAATCTAGTAAAATTTTCAATTTGGATCTTTCTACATGCTTAATAAATACCTTTTTTTCTTAGAATATGAACCAATGCCACTCCGAGGTACTATTAATCTAGAATTAGCATGGGTCTAGCCATGTCTATATATATTAATGTTGCTCAATATGCTTATGTTTGTGTTTATTTTTTTTCAACCAACTATCAACAACCATAAATTAGTACTCTTATGTCAATCTCAGAGTCTTAATAACACATCAACTTGATGTTTTCCATTGGTGAAGATTTAAGATACCCAAGATAGCTAAATCACACTACAACCACTACTCTTTTCCATATTGATTTATTATTTAACCAAACTCCAAGTATGAGTGAATTGTAATGTTGTATTTGTACTATAAATTTAACCTCCATGAGTTTGATGGAATTCATACGATATTCGTTCTTGCAATTAAATGAAGAATGACTGAAGTTATAAGGCCGATATCAGACAAGTTAGCAGCATAAAGTCGAGCTTCAACAGCTTCAGCGCAGCTCAGAGTCGAATTTCCCTAAGGAAGAATTCAGAAACAACAAGAGGATCCATTCCCTTAAGTGCATAAGGAAAAATTAATCTCTCGAGGCTTGTCGTAGTCCAAAAGGGACTTGTCGCAGTTCAAAAGGGGTTTTGTCACAGTTCAAAAGAGGTTTGTCACAGTCAAAATGGTTTATCGCACCCAAAAAGAGTTGAAGCATTGGGGGAAAAGATGCTTATCACAGGACCATAGTTTGGGGACCAAGAGAGAGAACCCACTGATTGTCGACGTCAATGTTGTCGTTGGTGAAATACATGTTCACAACGATGTGTTTCATTTCCTTATCGCCAACAACAATTTCCCATGCCACATTAATTTACACGTGGAGATAAATAAACATTCCAAAAAAGCATTGTCAGATACAACCAGAGGCTTCCACATGGACATGGGGAACCCACCTCATGCATGGGTAAAAAAATCAAATATGGGTGACACGTGTCCTCCTCCCCTACAACGTCAGTGCCACTGTGGACCAATAGAAAGTTGCCAAGTGCGAGGGTGACGTCAGCATAATATTGTGCATACCTTAGCTGATATTGTCTTTTCGGTGAGCCAGATCAATGAATCTCTACGGGTCGGTGAGAGATAAATGGTATAGATTAGGTTAAGGGCGTCGCCAGGAAAATACAAAGACAAACCCCTGACGCAAGTTTTCACAGTGTCGATGATGACGTCGTTGTCAGTGAAATGCAGAGGAGATGACAACATGGCATGCCAATGGGGTACTTTTAGAACCAATCCGGAGCTGCCATGTGGAAAAGTGGAACCCACCAAAGTGGGCCAATATAAATTCGCCACGTGTTCTGGCTAGCATTAGCATGACGATTTTGACCTTAGTAAATGTTTTTTTGACCATGTCAGATCAACGGTTCTTAGTCGTCCTCATATCTCTGATGGATGGTCAAGATTTACTTCATATTTCTCTCTTCAGAGTCTCTTTCGAAATTAGTCTTGAAACACTCCAAAGAGGCATCAACGATGGATAGTCTATATTTTCTCTCAAGCCTTTTCAAGTAGGACCAATCAATGGTCTTCATCTACTCTGAGGTATCAAAGCCTCCTGACCATGTGTTACGTCATCCTACTAGCAGAGAAATGTTAGAGCCAATCAACGACCTCCACGTGGACAGGTGGAACCTTCTAGATGCACAGGTAAATGTCTCGAATATGGGTGACACATGTCTTACTTGTCCATCGCATCATGCACTAGGGTAGACTGGTGAGAAGGCACCACACATCTAGGATGACGTCATCATAATATTATTCATGCCTTAGCTGATTTTTTCTCTTGGGATGAAAAAATATAAATGGCTCCCATTCCATATCAAGCACCCCAATCAATGAACTAGATCTCATCTTATTGTAGCTCTGATCAACGGTCCAGATCTAATCTTGTCTGTAGCTCTAGATCTACGGTCAGTAGAGTTATTTCATCGACATTCCTCACGGGTCTTGGATCTAGATATATCTGATGGGTGCACCTACGAAGGATTGTCCATATTTGGTAAAGGATATCAAGATCAACATCCCAGGATCCATCGTGGTTTCTCTCCTTCGTGAAGTAACGATAAATGGACACATGTCCCCGGTGACATATACATGAAGCCACTACCAACAAGGAACCTATCAGATCAATACCAAGCTTCCACGTGATTCATGGGACCCATATAATGTCAAATTGACACCATCAATTCCTTATGGAATGTTGGTCTTCAATCAATATCGATCAACGACTAGCATTGTATCAAATTCTAGATCTATGGTTTAACTTTGATTTCTATCATGACTCTCGAAGATTCTTTCATCAGAGCCTTTGTTTAGAAATGACCCTTGAGCACTCTGATAGATGATCCTTCGATCAACGATCATGATCTCCTACCAAATATAGATCCAATGGATGCCAAGTTTTCTCCTTTGCAAACCTTGATTACTCCGATGGGTACGACCTTGATAAATGAATGATATTACTTGCCGAGATTGGTTCAACGATGGTTGAGCTTTACATTTTATGCATAGTTAATGTGGTATTCTAAACAAAAAAAATAACTTTTTAACGAGCCTATGTATGGGGAATAATCCATAACCATGCAAATCAACGATCAAGATCACTCATCAATATATATCCAATGGTTGTTGAGTCGCACAATCTTTGGAGTTATGATTTTGAGCTTCCAACCAAATAGGAAAATGATTGCAGGGATTCTTCAGGGATTAATCTCGGTGGATATTTTTACTGGTATATCTCCAACTTCCCTACGATATTTCTCTATAACATAATTTCACCCAGGTGAAGGTAAAACAAATTTTACAAGGAAAAACCACTCAAGAATCAAGAAGTTGGAATGGGTTTCAAGAAGCGATTTTAGGACATGAAAGAGAGGAATAAAAGACAATGAAGGAACCCATTGTTAAGTTCGACACTTTGGGGAGTTAAAGAGTTTCTTGTAACCAGAGTTGTTCGACTAGAGAAACCTTGAGCATAGTCAGTTGGTAAATGCAGCACGAAACCAGAGATTCATCCCCTGCGTTTAAGTTTCATTCTGTATTTTCTCCCTCTATTGTAAATGTGTTCTTGTGAAACATCTCCTCCCATTTTTCTTTTGTTGTCCCTTGACCAAGTTTTGAGAATCCTTGGTCATGATTGACCTATTTTGGGACTTCGATAGGCTGTCGAAGGCAGAGTGCAAGTCGAAGTGGAGATCGTGAGATCTCAACCCCTTTTTAGGGATTTTTGGATTTTGGGCTATGCAAAGGGTATGGGAATGTCGGCCCATGGGTTTACCCATGTTTAGACACTTTTTGTAATGTATAAATAGAAGTCTAGGTGAGGTGATAAAGGGGAAGGTCTTTTGGTACCTTTCTAAGTGTTAAGTGCTAAGTGCAAGTGTGGATTGTACATGATTCGTGCATACTATGTGAGACTTGTAGAGCTAAGTGCAAGTGATTGTAAGAGACTGTGGAAAGGCTTTGTGTCGTAACTCAAGGAAGGAGGATCTAACGAAGTGTGCGTAGATCTCTTGTCCTCTGTGGAGTGAGATCTCATGGCTTTGTGCATGTAGAATATTGACAGAAGGCAATAAAAGAGAAGAAGAGTTGGTGGACATAGCCCCAGGCTGGGGGTGAACCACGTATATCACGTGTTGTGGTTTCTTTGTGCTTTATGGTTGTTCTCTTTTTTATGTGATTAAATGCTTAGTGCAATAATATATTCTTAAAAGAATCTAATATGATATCTTAGTGCTGAATAATGTGAATGAATGCTAGATCTAATCTATGTTGATGTGCTTGGTGCTTGAATATATCGGATCTGTGTGAATACTGCGCTGCTCTGCTATTAGGATTTATCTGCGTTGTAAACTAAGGATGGATATTAATGAACTATAATTGCTAAGTTCTCTATAAAGGTGTTGTAATCACATATCGGTGTCCCAGCTAGGATTGCAGACATCCGAGTCCTACAACCACCCCTGCCTCTACCTCCGGTGAGACTTCATCTGCTTCGCAGGTATTGCCGAAAGGGTCAGTAGTTAGGGTTTGGTTGGCACGCTCTTGAGCGTTGAACCCTGGGTCTGCCCTGTGCCAACAAATGGTTCTGTTGCCGGGACCTAAAACTGTGATTGTTGGGAACTGAAGAAAATAAAGCTTTGTGCGTAGATCTGGTTCCCTAGTGCGCATTATTCTAATTGACCTGTAAATCTCTGTGCTAAGAACAAAAGTCAGATATGAAGAAAAGAGGTAAGATCTTGAATCTTTGTGCTCTGATAAAGGTAATAATAGTGAAATTTTTTGATTGAAAAGGTAAGATAAGTGGAAAATTTTATTTCAAAAGTATGGATCTAGGTATGTTTGATAAATTTTGTCCTAGCTTGAAAAATAGGGAACAATTAGATGAAATAAGGTTTGATATGAGTAGATCTAATAGAAATAATGAAAGATATGTTATTCCTATGCATAGAAAGAATGTTTGGACTATCAAATGGATGCATGACCCTAGAAAGATTTTTTTGTAGGATAGCTACTATGATCCTAGTGCGCAGTACAAGAAAAGTTGGGGATCATTTCAAAGAAAAAGAAGATTAACCCTTTGTTATAATTGCAGAAGATCGGGACATCTTGCTAAGGAATGCCCTGGTAAAAGACCTAGTTGTCTTTGTTGTCAAGCTATGGATGATGAAGTTTTGGATTGCCCTAGAATGATTTCTAAGGTTGAAAGAATGAATATGAGACAAGATAACCCTGAGGAAGATCAAGAAACTAAGACCATGGTAGAACCCCAGAAAGAATCAGAGAATGTATTTCTACAAATGAAAGAAACCCTGAATGATCACAGAAATATCAACTTATCAGAGAGATTCAAAGAAAAAAAATTCATAGAGACAAGATTAGGAGACTTCAACATTGATTGTGTTCCCGATGAAGAAACACAGGTGAATATCATGACATAAAGGACTTTGGAAATTTTAGGAAAGCCTGTTATGATTCCTTCATTTGGGGGAATAGGATTATTTAGAGGAAAGTTGATAACCCTATGTGGAAGACTCACCAAGATATCTATGAATGCTCATGGAACTTCCACAGAAGGCGATTTTGAGGTTGTTAAATTTATTAAGAACAACGCCCCATTTGCTATATTACTAGGAAAAACTTGGATTGAGAAAGATCAGGCCAGAAGAAAAGAAGAGGAAGTCTTAGAACAAAAGAATCAAGTATTAAAATATTTCATGACTAGGAGGATAGCGCACTTGATCGAAGAACAGGAGAACAGATCAAATCATTTCAGAACCAGAAACTTGGATGTCGAAGTGGAAAGAACACAAGAAGGCTCACCGAAGAGTAGAGCACCTACCCCAGACAGAGAAGAAGTATTGGCCTTGAACCCTATGAAATACCATCAACAACGCTAAGTTACCATGCCAAAAGGAGATAAAAATCAGAATGGAAAGAGGAATACCGAGATAAAGATTACAGGGAAGAAGGCTATAAAGCTCAGTAAGAAAAGAGAAAAGATAGAAAAGTTGCATAAGGTTCCAGAAGGGACTTTGCAAAAGGAAGGTTTGAAAAACTGGAACTTCATTGGGATATCAGAACAACGCAACATGGCACTTTGCATGGAGAAGCAATATAGACATTGAAAGCATTATAACCGTTATCCCGATGCCCCGAATGGTTAGAACAACAGTTATGGCCTGAAAGCTCGCCATCAGACCGTTGGGACTGCGCTACAATGGACATAACCGCATTGATGAAGGCCTCTCATTCATTGGATATATCCATTACATCATGTCTACTTATTCCGTCAACTGTTGCACTGAGAAAACTTTTGTGAATTGTATCCAATCCAACCCATTACTACCGCTCTGTGTTTATTGATATCGACACATGTTTTATTGCTTTGAGCACTCATTCATTCACCTAAGTTATCCAATCTAAGCGTGCATGTTGGACGAGCTCAACACCATAGAGAAAGTCATCGAAGAATTTCTAATTGACCTTGTGGCTGAGAAGGTGATGTCCGTCAGAATTCAAGCTTCATCGATAAGAGGAGTGCAAGACTCCTCTTCGACTGCTCGCAGATCCAGACCATCCTGACTTGCAACAGAGAAAAGAACCAAGCATCGAGATGACTTGGTGAACGCGAAGTTAATCCCGACTATCCTTCCCGACTACATACTGCCTCTAGCTGGCACGGTGAGTCGTGACAGTGTCCCGAGAGACTTTGATTACACCATGGTTACTGCATACCTCCCGAAGGGGATACGTGCAGTTAGAACACAGCAGGATAAGATTGCGATGTTGAAGTTCAACGACTTCAACCTAGGGGACCATAAGAACTACAATATGCTTTCTCCTTACACATATTTGACCAGGACGAAGGGGAAGAACTAAAAAATAATCCACCAACCATGGACTATGAACCTCGCGCAGTCCACCCTCTTGAATGTGATGAAGATTCCGCACTTTGGAAGGCACCAGGAGGTTAACGCGTGTGTTAATCTCCTGCTATCATGTTACCATGGAGGCTATCTATGGCTAGACCGATGCATCACAGTCGACCCGATGTTGATCCATAGGATCATCAGATTGAGCATGCAGGGACCCGACCCACAAGACTTCTACCCAGGGAAGGCTATAGATCGCGCACTGGCACAGAGGATCAAAGACACATATGGTGGTATAGAAAAGGGGATGCGAGGCTACAAGGTAGCTTCCATCCAGAAAGGCACAATGCTCCTTGCCTACTAGTTGATCATAGGAAATCTCGTGAGAAATAACATACCTAGACAGGTCACAGGATTCATTGTTGACCTCGCCGAGAAATGTGTAGAAGGACTCTAGATGAATTGGGTGAAGTACCTAGTCAACCAGATGGAATTGGATTGCCGAGAAGCTCAGGATCAGAGCTATGAGTTCCACTTTAGCTGGCTTCTGATCCTCATAGCGTTTACTTCTTGGCAGATGATGGAAGGTGCAACCTTCCCAGACATTGAGTCGTTTGAACCACTCGCTGCCAAGTTCACCACGCTCTGGTAGTCGAGCGATATGGGAAAACAATGGCAATCGAACGCAGTATTCCATACATACTACGTGCAGTTAAAGAGGGCCATTGAAGCTATCCCTTGCATGACACCAAACACCCTATACCAGTTCAAACCTCTCATGAAGTTCCATGCAGATCAACACTTCATTTATATCACTGTGCACATAGACAAGCATAAAGAAGAGCTTCAGTCATACTATAAGCTCACAGAGGAGGACATTAAGGAGATAACCAAGGACTAGTTAGCATACCTCCTTATCCCTTTTGACCCTACAGAAATGTCTGATCCTGAACTAATTGGCAGCTCGAAGGCCACTCACAAAGAACACAACACACTTGGAACCAATAGAAGGAAGAAGACCGAAGAAGTACAAAACCTGAGAAGTGCATCAGATGAAACTGCTTCAGTATCACCTGGACGAGGAGGTGATGACGAAGTAGATAGAGAATATACCAATGGCAAAGACGATCAACAGAAGAAAGGTGAAGTAACACTGCCTAGGGATCTTGTTGATGAGGTTGATCCCTCGAAGAAAAGAAAGGTTTCCCCCATGAAACCCACCTCACGGAAGAAGTCAAGACAGAGAAAAACCATGATGCGAACCCTGCTCATGGTCGATGACTTCGACTTCATCATCACAGCTGTAGTGGATGCCTCGTAGGATGTCTTACAGAAACATGAATCCAAGAAAGAATATATGTATGACAGAATCGAGTTTGAACTCAGAGGGGTACAATAGACCCTTCAATCCAGCCGCATAATATCCATTGCGCCCCCGCCATTAGAAGCACTAGAGTTGGGAGATGAGCCTACCCAACTCCGCAGACTAGCTAATGCGACCGAAGCTCTCCTTCGTTGCGCACCAGAAGAAACAGAACTGGCCACAAAGGCCCTAAATAAAGTGAAAAAAGTCGTCATAGAGCAACGTTGAGTTGCACATCAAGAGAAGCTTTCTCTCCAAATAAAGTTTTAAGAGGAGAAAGAAACAATCCAGCAAGAGAAAGAGAAGTTGCTCACAGAGGATCTCAGAGTCAAAGAAGAAGTCAGCAGAGCACTTCGCTCAGTGATAGGCTTAGAGAAAAAATTGGAAGAACCAGTAGAGCATCAAGTAGTGCAGCTTGCGGAAGTTATCCATGATCCAGAATCAGATCCAGAAGCCTAACAGGGCTTAAAAATGCTCAAAAATGAAAGTGCTAGGAATGCGACGAAACTAGCGCCATTGCGTCCGTCTCATCTTCCTGATTCCGACGGTATATTTACTTCATCAAACGGGCTCCGTATGCGCAAGATATCGCGTTCTGTTCGAAAACCCAAACAGGGAAAAAAAAGGGGATGACTATACAGTCCGTACAGTTCGTACAGGATGACGTGGCAGCTCCTGAAGATGACACGTGGTAGACCCTGGAGGTGACATGTGGCAAGATGATTTGGCGTACGGGCAGACATTTGGGCCAATCCATGGGTGACACGTGTCACCACTGTAAGGGTGACATGTGGCACGAGATGACGTCAACAGGTACAGTGGAAGACACGTGGCAGGGATGACATAGCAGTGACGTGGAAGACGCAGAGGCTGACAGTTGGTAGGTGACGTGGACCACTTGGCAAGTGACACTTGGCATATTTTTATTGGCGGTTGAAGTGCCACGTGGCCCAGTCACAGGCTGCCACGTGGCATCATGTGGTTGGCTCTTCGGTTTGTGTAAAAGTTAGATGGCTTGGCCGGGAGTCGAACCCGCGACCTCCCCTCCGAGCTTATGGACTGGCAGGGCCGGCCTAGCCAGCCCGCCCTCATTTGGTGCTTATTATATGAGTGGCAATAAATTTATTTGAATTTGTTCCAATGTTTGTTCAGCGGGGGAAAGGGTCGGGGCTTAGCCCCAGTCCTCGGCATTGGCGCATGACCCTTCCATGTAACCGGGAGCACGGGTTTTAAAAACGGCGCGGTTGTATTAGATTGGGCTTGGCCCTTGGTTCCTGGGTGGCCCCATGTGACCTGGGACCATACTCCGAACAGGGCGCACACGGTTAGTTAGCCCGAGATCACATGCGGATCCCATGACCAGGAGCCAGCAGAGAGGGGCCAGCGCATGGGCGCGTGGCCACATGGCCGACCCATATGACCTAGAGCACGCGAGTTTTGGGGGATGCACCCAAATTTAGTCAAAAATGGGTTTTTTCTTATAGTTTTGGGATTTTAATTGTTATTAAGCCTGATATTAGTGGATTTTGGTCATTTTTGAGAGATATTGGGCATTTTTGGAGCCCAAATTTTGGGAGGAAGTTGGATATGAACAACCAACTTCAAATCTATATAAACCAGGTCTGTTTGAGGCCATGGAGGATAGTCAAGGATAGAAAATAGCAAAGTTATGCTGAAGAGAAGCCAAGCCAAAGCCATTTTTATGCAGGGAAGCTATTGAGGAGCAGACATTGTCGGGCCATTTCTGGGAGCTCCGGACGTCCGTTTTGCGTGCCATTTTCTTTGCAAGGTTCTTGAGATCTAGACGAACATGACCAGATCAGTCTTGTATCCAATTGGCACTGCTGTGATATATTTTTAATCTTTTTAACAGAAATAAAGAAGCCTCCCCCACAGAGACAAAGGCCCGAAGACGTAGGCAAAGTTGTGTTGAACTCTGTTATCAATCTGCGTGTTATGGTTTGCTGTCTGTTATTTCATTTCAGATCTGCACATATGTATATGGATGTCATAATTCCTCTTCTTTCCTCATTCTTTCACTAAGTTTCTCAAATGGTTAATTAACGCATGCAAAATTAAAACTCAACCATAGTCATTAAAAGATCCTACGAATCAATCCACCAGCTTCAATAGAGAATCATAGATCTGGAGCTACGAACAGTGCCCAACACTTTGCAGGATGTACGAGATCAAAGAGATGCAACTGCTTGAAGCACATTTGAGAGAATCAAGGCCCTCACCATGGAATGTAAACAACTAAGTGATCGCAGTGCCCATACTTATGAGAGACTCATTGAGGATCCTGAATTGAAGGCACTAGAGTCACAACTCTAGGAGGCAAAGTAGCAAGCATAAACAGTATAGGCGTAGTTGAAGCCCCTGTCAGCAGTCGAGAGGATGAAGAAATCCTAGGAATAGTGCACTGCTCAACAACAGGTCCACACCATTCAAAGCAAAGTCATGGAAGTGACTCGGAGGCTCCAACCAATACAGGACGAGGCTTGCCAACTGTTTGCGGAGATCGAAGTCTGAGGAGAAAAACTGGAGCAAGTCATCACTGCAGCTGAACAACGCTTGGAGGGACCTATCAATGAAGCAGTTATCCAAGAGTTCACCGAGCAGGAGGTCATGGCGCAACAATAAGTCGAAGCAACTCGAGGCTTTCGAAGCAGAGCTACCCAGATCAGAGTGAGTTGGGACGAGTCACAAGTGAGTGTTGGGGGCCTATTGGAAATTGACCAAGTTTTGAGAATCCTTGGTCGTGATTGACCTATTTTGGGACTTCGACAGACTGTCGAAGGCAGAGGTCAAGTTGAAGCATAAATCATGGGATCTCGGCCCCTTTTTTAGGGATTTTTGGGTTTTGGGCTATGTAACGGGTATGGGAATGTTGGCCCATGGGTTTACCCATGTTTAGGCCCTTTTTGTAATGTATAAATAGAATTCTAGCCGAGGTAAGAAAGGGGAAGGTATTTGGGTACCTTCCTAAGTGATAAGTGAAAGTGTGGATTGTAGATTCTTCGTGCATACTATGTGAGACTTGTAGAGCTAAGTGAAAGTGATTGTAAGAGATTGTGGAAAGGCTTTGTGTTGTAACTCGGGGAAGGAGGATCTAGCGAAGTGCACACAGATCTCCTGTCCTCTGCGGAGTGAGATCTCATGGCTCTGTGCATGTAGAAGATTGACAAAAGGCAATAAAAGAGAAGAAGATTTGGTGGGCGTAGCCCCGGGCTGGGGGTGAACCACGTATATCACTTGTTGTGGTTGATTTGTTCTTTATGGTTGTTCTCTTGTTTATGTGATTAAATTATTAGTGCACTGATATATGCTTAGAAGAATCTAATATGATAGCTTAGTGATGAATAATGTGAATGAATGCTAGATCTAATCTATGTTGATGTTCTTAGTGCTTGAATATATTGGATCTGTGTGAATACTACGTTGGTCTGTTATTAGGATTTATCTACGCTGTAAACTAACGATGGATATTAATGAACTATAACTGCTAAGTTCTCTGTAAATGTGTTGTAATCACAGATCGATGTCCCAGCTAAGGTTGCAGACATCTGAGTCCTGCAACCACCCCTACCTCTACCTCGGGTGAGACTTCATCTGCTTCGTAGGTGTTGCCGAAAGGGTTGGTAGTTAGGGTTTTGTTGGTGCACTCTTGAGCATTGAACCCTAGGTCTACCCTGTGCCAACATCTTTTCTTGTAGCATATTTGATTTATAAAATATTAGACAACATGCCATTCTTCATGTTCATTGTTACTGTATGATGTTTGATAATGACTCAAAAATGATTTCCTTTGAATGTATGACCATTTCTAGTCATTTTCCTTATTCATTTGAATCATATGTAGAGGTTACCTCCTTGAATTTGAATGTATGAATATGTTAAATATTTGAAGCATGTGTTAATTGATCTGCTTGCATTTGTTGAAGTTGTTGATTTCTTAATTTCTCAACATGTTGTTCCTTTCTCATAGGCTACAGGATTCATTATTAGCAATGCTATGTATGTTTATTTTGTTTTTTCCTCTATTCCACCATTTCATTTCCCTTTTAAGATTGGTTGTCTGAAACACTCACAAACATATGCCTTTGAGAGTTGAGAGAATATGTCATTTGAACTGAGAATTTTTTGAGGTCTTATAATTTCACAAGAAAGAGAGAGAGAGAGGGAAAAACTTCCCAAATATTTCACACTTTCATCACTGCAAATGTGGCCTTAAGATTCATCCCGAGTCTTGGCCCCTTAGGCACCTCTACATCGTTCCAAAAATAGCCTGGAACATAATGATGGATAAAAATAGGGAGGATAGACATTTCCCACTTGTAATTTCTTTACATCCACCTCAAGGTGCTAGAATGATTAGTGAAAATGGAACTCGATTGGGGAAGGGTGATGTTGGTGTATAAAATTTTCAAAGGGGTGGGAAACTTTAGAACCCCAAGAATGAAAGGTTTAACTATTTCATTATATTTAGCTAAGGCTAGGTACCTTTGCATAGGAGGAGAAACAAAGGCATGGATCATGGAGTACACAACAACAACTCTAAGACTTTCTTTGTTGATGATTATTTTGAGTCTTATATTTATATATGTTATTGTGATATCACATGATTTCTTTTCTTTGAAAAAATTCATAGGGTTCATACATTAGTCCTTCAAGGTCTAGTTACCTATACGTTTTTCCTCATGTATGAATCATACCATTGATTCAATGCATGTATTTGGCTAAGAAATGCCACTTTTATGCAAAATGAACTCAGATTTTGAAAACATTTCCTCTATTTGTTTTTCTCCTGTGTAATCCAATTCGATACTAACAACCACTCCATATGATCACTATATGGTTCCCATCTATATGTAGAGGTGATAATATATTGTATTGGAATAATCTATATCATATTTCCTAGGTGATATTATATGGGGTACTTTCTCCTAGCTTTCACTTAGGGACCACCATGAGTAATGTGATGGGTAAAAGTGGTGAAAGGGTATATGGCCTATCACTCGAGGAAGCATACTTAATCAATGTGATAGGTTTGTCACTCACCTTAGATCCAAGTGATCATAGCAAGAGGTAATTCAAGTTATATGAAAAATGCCACAATGTGTAACTATGAATGAATGGATGAAATTACAGTGAACAATCATTTTATCCACATCATAATTCTCTATATCTGGATCATAAATAAGATTCAATATTGCTTGGGAAAGACTTTATTATTGAAACATCCCCCTTTTGTATATAGAATAGAATTTACTCTATTGGTTGTGTTGTTATTTGGAAATAGGGATACGCCTGTAATCTCGCGGGAAGAGATGATGATTTTGTCTATTTTGTATGGATTGGTGTATAAAGCAACCACAACTACAATTATAAATTCATTTCATTCTATCTTGAAAATATTTCTTGTATCAAGTGAAACATTCACAATCTATAGAAGGTATGTTTCCCCTTGTTTTATAAGGATTCAAAATGTACCTATATCAACATTCCTTTGATGAGTTTTTATGTTGATTTTCAACACAACCATTTATATAAGTTTAATACATGATCTATGAATTAAAAATATTAATACCTAATATGGAGTACGGAAATAGGTCTCTTGGTTGTTCATTTATGGTGAAGGCATTAGGAAAATTGGGTTCACCACATGTGAGTATTACTTGACTTATATCATGGTGATGGGTTCCACTGGTGGCTGAGTTTTCTATCACTGTTGGTATTTCCTTGGTTAAGATGTTTATCAATATTGGTATGTGTGGATATATTTAAGATGAAGGGTTAAATCAAACTCTAAAATCGGCTTACATAGTCACTCAAAGGAGGTTGAATGGGTGATTAAGAGTTTACTTCAAAGTATATGAGATAACTATGAATGAATGGATGAAAATACAACGTATGATCATTTTCTCTACATCATAAAGTAAAGTAGGTCTTACTTGGGAATGGATTTGTTATCAAACCATCCACATGTTGTATATAGGATAAGCTTTATTTTGTTGTTGGTGTTGGTATTTAGAGATAGGGATACATTTGTAGTGTTGCGAGAAGAGATGATGATTAAATTTGTTTTGTATGGCTTGGTGTAGCATGCATCCACAACTACAATTGTAAATTTGTGTCTTTCTATTTTGAAAAAGTGCCAATATTAAGTGCAACATTCACAATATGCAAAAGATGCATTTCCCCTCATTTTACGAGGATCCAAAATGTGCATGCATCAACATTTTTTTCATGATTTTTTATGTTGATTTTCAACACAACCATTACCATAAGTTTAATATATGGTCTATGAATGAAAAATATTAGTACCTAATATGGAGTAGGGAAATAGGTCTCCTAGATATTGTTCATTTATGGTTAAGGAATTAGGAAAAATGGGCTATGGGCTTACCACCTATGAGGATTACTTGATTTATCATGGCAATGGGATTTTTATTCCGCTAGTGGTCTAGATATTTGTCATTGTTAGTAACTTAATATTTCCTTGGTTGGGATGTATGTTTTTGTTGGTATATTTGGATGGATTTAATATGATGGATCAAATAAAAATCCAAAATCAACTTACATAGTCACTTGAAGGAGATTGAAGGAGTGATAAAGAGGTATTTTCAAAGTATATGAGATACACCTCAATCTATAATTGAGAATGAATAGATAAAACTGTAGCTTATGATCATTTTCTATGCGTCATCAAGTAAAGTTAGCCTTGATTGGGGATGGGTGTTTTATTGAACCATCCACATGTTTTATATACAATAAGATTTATTTTGTTTCTAATGTTGGTATATGGAGATAAGAATGCATTTGTACTCTTTTCAGAAGAGATAATTATTACATTTGTTTTGTATGGCCTAGTATAGAAAGTATCCATAGCTACAATTGTAAAAATGCGTCTTTATATCTTGGAAAAGTGATTAATATTAAGTACAACGTTCACAATCCATAGATGATACATTTCCCCTCATTTTACAAGGAGCTAAAATTTTCCTACATGAGCATTTATTTGATGAGTTTTTATGTTGAATTTCAACACAACCATTTATATAATTTTAATACAATATCTATGAAAGGAAGAGATTAATACTTGATATGGAGTAGGGAAATAGGTTTCTTGGTTTTCCATGTATGGTAAAGGCATCAAACAAATTGGGTGCACCACATGTTAGCCACTTTGTTTTTTGGAAAAGCTACATAAGTATGAATAGAAAGAGCTATGAAAAAATGAATCATAGAGATCAAGGAAAATGATTCACCAAAGGCATAAAGGAATGTGGTGTGAGTTAGCTACAAATGGTTAGGAGCTGCGAAATTTATTTAATGAGCTAACTCGGGTAATGTATTGAAATAATTAATCTTATCCATTTTGTAACTAACTTGACATGGTCAACTTTATAAATTATAATTGTATAAAATCTCTTCAAGGCTAAGGTAGATGGGTTGGGTTGGTTGTAGAACATTGTTAGATGACTAATAGTTGATACTCTATGGAAGAGTCTTCCTACTATGTTATTGCAGAAGTTTATTGTAAGCTTTGTGGATATCATGAATAAAGAGGAATTTGGTCCCCATTAAAATTTAGAATATGTTTTCCTTATGATTTTCTTAATTGATTTGTATTGGTTCTATGCTTTGCTTATAATTTATAGTTCATAGCTACTTTTATTACAATGATGAATCTGGTTATTCATTTCTCTTGTTTATTTACATATTCTACATGCATGAGATGAATGAATGTTAGGATAATAATGTGTATGAGGCTGCAGACATTGTATTTTGTTTTCCTACATCACAAAAGTCTTGGTTGTGTGTTTAGGTGAGACCTTCTCTTCTTTTTGAAGATTGAAAATGCCAATGTGTCTAGACTAAAATGGGGCTTTTGTTGAAAACCTATGAGGACCCTAGTCTCAATTAAGATAAAATAAATGGTTCCACTATCGAAAATATTATTTAAAGGGAAATAGTTATAGGATGAATGAAACAATCCAAGTACAAGGTTCAAGACTAGTGGGAGAAGTTATTTGAATACTTTGTATTGCAAGAAACCAAGTTGCAGGAATGGGAACCATGGTTGTGTACAAAATTTATATTGTATAACAGTCCTTCCAGTTATTAGTATGAGGTTTTTTGTGTGTGAGTTCCCTACAAACATTTTTAAGTGGTTGAAAAGGCTCGTGGAAGCCCCAAAAAACAAAGATTGAAGAAAGAGAATTGTATAGTGGATTGTCCCAAACCTTGTTGCATTATAAGGTAGATCATATGATAACTAGGGATATGGAATTTTAGATGGAGAATACTACAAATGGATACATCATAAAGTTTGGGATAGAAAACTATCAATATTTTTTATAAAGTAGAAGAAATGTTTAAGAAAGGGGATAGGGGTAGGTTAGTACGAGAGATCCCCATTTGGATAAAGGTGTCGTTATTAGAGGATGGATTGTTTTTGTTCACTCCATTATATATGACTAAGTAAATTCCCCGCACCAACAGGAGTGGTTGTAAATGATTTTGGTTAGTTGGAGAATATAAAAAGACTACATAATGGGGGAGAGTTAGATAATAGTGCAAGGGATGAAAGAGTTCCAAGGAGGTAACAAATTATAGAATGATGGTGGATGAATCAAATGTGTCAATGTTTCATCGAAACCTGCATAGGAGATCTAGATAAAGAAAGTACAAACAAATATTATCAAGAAAGGAAGAGAGATTCAATATGGAAGAATGAGAAAATATATTCACACTACTCCAATGAGATGATGATTGATACATAGAATATGATCAATATGATATAATTAATGAGTGGAATACACTCATATATAGGAAATAACATTCCATAATAGAATAATAGTGATGATCTAAAATAGAAATCCTATATTTTAGAAATTGAGTCCTATGATACCCTGAACATCACTATCCTAAAATAGAAATCCTATATATAATGAAACTGAGTCCTGGCTACTAGGCCATATTAGGTACTCATGTACAATGTAACTAATGAACACTGAATAAAAATGAAGAAAGAGGGAAAACCACGTGGGAACAAAACCCCCCCTCAAAAGACAATGCATCAAAAAAATGGCAGCTACTACACAACTATGTTATTCATTGCAAGACGACCCTGCAAAGTTTGAAACTTATGCTCACAGAAAGTATTCTTGAAGATGTAGAAATATTAATGGATATGATGAATTCCTTTGGCAACTTGTCTATCCTTGTACCTCTTGATCTTGTGGACCCATCTGCACCTGAAAATATTCATTTATGGTGGAAGTGGAAACAAATGCCAAGTATGATTCTTTAGGAGTGATTCATACTCCTTCTACATGGATGATTTCCATAATGGATTTACCATAGCCTCATTATAGAGCCGGGGATCATAATATTGAACCATA
This sequence comes from Picea engelmannii, assembly GCA_009831015.1. NCBI lineage: Eukaryota > Viridiplantae > Streptophyta > Pinopsida > Pinales > Pinaceae > Picea > Picea engelmannii. The sequence goes on along the minus strand of ML783371.1, from coordinate 841,943 downwards.
TAAAAATTCATGGGCATCACAGGTTCAGAAGATGAAAGTACATGAGAAGGCTCCTCATGCTGAGATCGAGTCCTCCTCGAATCCAATGGATTCCCTGCAAGGATACATGTTTCTTAAAGTGTGAATTGCACCTTCTTGGGAATCTACTAAAGCTTCGGCGCTGGATTCTTATCTGGCTGTACTACCTGCTTATTTCCATGTACACAATCTTAATGTATGGAATCATCTATGATGTCTGTAATTGATGGAAGCACAAGAGTATATGCATGTTGCACTGGAGGTGCATGCAAAGTAATCTCCTTATGTGTAAGTAGAAAAGAGGAGTCAACTTCAAAAAACTTAGTGAATTTATACAACCTTGACTTGTGATCCACCTCACCAAATGAAATGATGGAATTGTCATGCATGTCAATCACTAAATTTGAATCTTATGTAAATTCAACCTTTTTACCTTTCTGAGTGATATGATAAATTGAGAGTAGATTCATAGTAATATTTGGAGCATGTAAAACATTCTCAAAAATTCCATTATGGAGTTACACTCTCCCCTCTCCTGCTACTGCTACTGGAGTATCACCCCCCATGAGAATAGTGGGTCTTGATAATGGACTCAAAGAAGATAAAACCTCCTCTTTAGCTGTCATATGATGGGATGCACCATAATCCATGAATCAGATGAGGAATTAATTGCAACAAGAGCATGATTATTACCTTTCTTAGGAGCAACATCTTCTTCCTTCTTCTTCTTGACTCCCTCTAGAATGAAGTTTCCAAGGTTGTTCTTTTGAAGTGCATGTGCCATAAGATCGATTTATTTATTCATGCATGTGGATTCTTCATTATTTGGTTTATTGCAGTAAGTGAACTAATTTCCCTTATTCTTCTTGTTGGAATATGCAGAGTGTTTGGAACCTGAAGAATCGTTAAAGGATTTGGAATATACCTCCCCATATTTCTATTTCTCCTTCCCATTCTGTTTGGATTATCCTTTTCCATCATGCATGGTGCGTGCATGTTCTTTGGGATCCTTGATTAGGCCCATCTGAATGAGTTTTTCCTACTCATGTGTGAGAGAATAAATTAATTGATTCATGGTAGGAATCTTCCAATTTGTTCCCATGAGATACCTTCCTAAATGGAAAGTGGAAGCATAGACAACATATTCTAGTCCTAGCTTGGATAATATTGTTAGAATAAGTTGGTCCACTTGTGTAGACTTATCAATACCACAAGTTTCTAAGCTCAATATCAAAGATTTGAACTTAGTAAAGAAATCATGTATATTATCAAAATGTTTAGGATCCAAAGTATTCAACTCTACCTCAAGCATATGACCTCTCATCTCATCCTGTTTTCCAAAAGAACTTTCCAAGGTGGTCCAGATATTGTTTGGAGTCTTGCATGTGGCACCATAAAACCATAGATCAGTTGAAATCAATTCAATAAGAATCATTTTGGCTTCATCCTTTCGGTTCACCCATATCATCTTCTCAATTGATGATGTAGGTTATGTTTATGTCCCCATCGTCAAGTTTTACAATCCTTTCCTTCTGAGATGGAATTATTCCTTGAGATTCCAATCAAAATAATTGTATGGTGTGAGGATTACCACCAAGTTTGAATCAATAATAGGTGTTATATCCATCTCTCCCACTGTTTCTAAGAACCCCTACAAATTTACTCTCATTCTGCAATTGAAAAACTAAGAAATCACTACAGAAAGGGAACTTTAAGTGAAAATCCATATTAGTTTCAGGAGATGTTCTTCCAACTTACTTTCTGAGCAAACGTTGAGGAATATCACCAAATGTTTGAACACCCACTTGTATAATGGGTTGATTTACTTCTCATGCGATTCATTTCCTAAAAAAGTTAATATTTTGGGAGAAATCACTGCAGAAAGGTACGACCACGGATTCATATCAGTTTCAGGGGGTGATCTTCTGGCTTCCTTTATGATAAAACAGTGAATAATTTTTCCAAACGGTTGAAAACCCACTTGCATAATGGGTTTAATTACTTCTCTAGCAAGCCATGTCCTCAAAAAGTTAACATTTTTGGAGAAATCACTATTGAAAGGTACGACCAAGGATTTTTCTCGTGAAAACTCTGATTTTCCTTCTTCTTTGGATTGTATGGCTTGCTCCAAGCAACGTAGCTCTAATACCATGTCAATGTTTCATCAAAACCTGCACAGAATATCTAGCTAAAGTAAGTACAAACAAATCTTATCAAGAAAGGACAAGAGATTCAATATGGAAGAATGATAAAATATATTCACACTGCTCGAATGAGTTGATGATTGATACATAGATGATGATCAATATGATACAATGAATGAGTGGAATACACTCATATATATGACATAACATTTCATAATAGAAGAATGCATGCATGTGTAATATCATAACATTGATGATCTAAAATAGAATTAGTCAGTTAACTACCACTGAACTAGTGTGCTAAAAATAAAAATTTCTCCAACAAGATGAAGGTGTCAAGAAAGAGAAATGAATAGTTGTAGAAGGATATCAATGATGAAGAAAAAAATGAAGGAAGGTTGAATGAGTTATGAAATTTGTGAAGAGCGAGAGTTGGCAAACTCATGGTTGGAGGAGAGAGGTATAATAATAAAGGAAATCCCATCAAGAGGTAGATAGGGTGAAGGAGTCAAAATATGTAGAGAGGGAAGTGATGAATATGGATACATCAATTCAAGTTGATGAAGTGAAGTAGGAAGCTATGGACCAACCTAAATTTGAAGATAAAATAGGAGATGGACACATCAATAGATTGCATGAAATTATCATGGTTATACATTGATTGTTTCAAGAAATAGAACCCCCAAATTGAATAAATTGTACCAAAATATAATTGAACTAGACAAGATCCAACCACTCCTTGGGAATCTATGGCTTATAAGGTAATTCAATAACCTAGTTATATTTTGTATTTTCCTTTTCTTGAGTGATTTAATGGTAGTAGTAGCCAGGTTGGATCACTATTGGAAAGTAATAGTGATCATAATAACACATTGAAAGGAAATAGTAGATATCATAGTGTAGCATTGGTTGGAAGTGGTATTAGTTCAGGACACCCTAGTATAATTACAAGACTAATCCTATATTAGGATAAAAACATGGCTTGATTACACAACCTAATCCTTGTGGTTTTCTTTTGGTAGGATTTACACCCAGTGGGATGGGAGAAGAACATGGAGGATTCCCCATGGGATACCCAGAGTTATAGGGAAAATGAGAACAATATGTAGAACAACATTGTCAAGAAATATGGAGGTCTAAATGAGTCCTAGATGCTTTTTGTTAATAGAGTTTCAAACAACATTGTGTGGCAGGGAACTATAATGGTATATGAATTTGTAGATTCCCTCTCTAAGAGAATTCCTATTACCCTACTTGAGGTTAAACAATATTTCTTGTTTAAGTTTCAATTACCTAATTTTGAGCAGCAAGGTATTGCAGAATTGAAGGAGATTAAACAAAAAGAAGGATAATCTACTTGGGAGTATGCTAAACAATTCATAGATATGATGGGTAGGATCTCTCATTCCTTACCATTCCATCAATAATAAACAATGGTTCCTTCATGTGTTTCTTCCATTGACATGAATTCCATTAGGATTGAATCACCTTGAAATTCCTTGGAACAATCCATGGGGATTGATTTCATGGTTGGATATCCTATTATCAATAAAGTTATGGTACATAGATCAAGTCAAAAATTTTCTTAGTTCCATAACTAAATTGTTGTGCTCATATAAAATATACAATAGATAATGATGCCCAAGGTTGGTAGAGAACAAGTGTAGTGCACTGGGTTTCAATATAGAGGGGCATCATGTATTTGAGTGCACACAGTTTTGTTTTTTGGGGGGGTGGGGGGAGACTTCCACCTAACTTGCATGTGACACCATTCCTAGGTAGGCCTATAGGAGGAGTTGTGTGTTAGAATATGATGGATGTGCTTGTTTTACCATAGACAATATCACTATTGTCACCCAACCATAGGCCGAAGCCACCCTCCGAGCACCTTAACCTTGACAGAGAATCACTACGGAAGCAAACCCTAGGCTAGATAGCCAAACAAAGGGTAGTGCACCTTTCTCCAAGGATAGCACACCAAACAAGAGTTGATCAGATAGTCCAAACCATAACCAAGAGATAGTCCAAGCCAAAATGTAATTTGCTAGTTGCACCAGCTGCAACGATAGGTTCTCCTCCAAACTTGCGCACAAACTGGCTAACTGCAGTGCACACAAGTGAGCTCTGCAGTTCTGAGAATGCCTGCCAGAATGAAGACTGGCATCCTGTATTTATACTAATTTCGGCTAACTACCTAGGCCGAATTCTCTTTCTGGGTGCCTATTTACTTAGTATATAATATTTCTTCTGGACGACTTCTTCTCTTCGAGGCTAATAACCTAATACAAATTATCCTCTTGAGTCGACTTGTCTTCTAGGTTTATTAGCCAACTCATTAGGGTTTCTTCTTGCTTCCTGAAATATTCTATTCTCGTTAGGTTTACATGTGGAGGTAAATACCTCCCGCAACTACCATAATATCAACACTCCATCCTAGCTAGGGAGGTATTACAGGTAATGGTATTGAGCACAAACATACCATTCACCCGGTAGCATCAACATAGTTGTATAGACTATCTCATGATTAGATCATGAGCACTATCATCACCATCAGTGTCATCAGATGCATCATCTCTCGAAACCATACTCCATCTGAGTAATTAGATATGATGCTGGATAAGTCACTCACTCCACAGAGTGACACAAGATCCATTCTTCTAATCCGAACATATTCCCTAGAAGAATAAATGTCCTGAACCATTTTGCGTCTTGGAAACCCCTATCCATTGATCATCCATCTAGCTAATAATCATTTCCAGCACTGTTGATAGTATTCAAGGCAATCGTAACAATATCATTCAATAGAACACAACTGTGTCTATCCATAGTAGTACACAACTACAATCCAGTGGTACACTACCACACCAAGTAGCACACAAGTACCTGATCAGTGACGTATAGTCACAAACAGTGGAAAACATCCACCATAATAGTATGCATCTACTTTCTAGAGACATATAGTCTTCATAGCAATCATCTGATATCAACCTACACATAAACAATGTTATAATATCAACTGAATCATCTGGGCCATTTGTCCACTCACATCTGTGAGATATGGAAGAGCATCTTCCCTTAGAATGTCAAACATCAACGATGAGCTATCTTGACTATTCTTCTCAAGCAAGGAAGAATATCTGTCCCGATTTCTAAGCCTTGACCATTCCCCACCCTGGGCCATTCCTCCGACACTAAAAAAAGTGAAACCTGGAGAGAATGAGTCTGCCCTAGGGAGTGCTTGTCCCTGATTGTTGAACCTGGACCATTCCCCACCTTGGGCCATTCCTCCAGCACCAAAAAAAGTGCAACCTTGAGAGAATGAATATTCCCTAAGGAATGACTGTCTGGACCATTTCCTAAGGAAATGACTATCCTGCACCAACCTCCAAAAGGGACCATTCTTTGAAACTACTCACAACTGTGAGTTCAAAAGAATGACTGTCCGACGAGGCGAGCCAGTCTTCTTGAGTAACCCTCAAGAAGAGAGACTTCCCTAGGCCATTCCCTATGTTAACCACAATGGGAAATCATTGTCTATGGTACATAAACAATCCATCGAACCATTTTCATTACAAAAATGATCGTTCGATCTGGACCATTTTCCGAACTGGTAAATACCTGTCCGTCAGAAATCTCAAACCACTTTCCGAACTGGAAAGGATCTGCTCATCCTGGACCATTTTTCGAACTGAAAAATGACTGTCCATAAATCAATAACACATCAGTCCTCCCTCCCAACCTGGGATTCATCTCTTCCTTTTACAATAGGGAAGTCGTCTCCATGAGCTCCAACTTGAGTATGCAAACTCTTTCATCTTNATATATATATATATATATATATATATATATATATATATATATATATATTGGAGAACCACTTATCTTTTCTGGACTTCATCATGGAGAATGTAATGCTTGATCTCAAAGTACTTTGGTCTTTCTGGAACATTGGTTTTATCTGAAGGCTTCATATAGCTCTGATCAATATAGTGTGTTATTATTGGATTCATATTTTGTTCCCCATTAGCTCATAACATCGTGGCAAGGCTCAAACTGGAACATATCCATGTGGCACTTCTTCTGTCATCATGAGATATTTGTCATGGATTGGCAATCCATCATCCTAATCTTTTGAGTAATCATTTTGATACAATATCTCTGTTATAGAAAGTCGTTACCACGCTTTTTCTGTGCATTGGAGGTTCTCCACCAAGTTGTCTTCTTCCATCTGCATACAAGGGTCTCTTTCTAGTATACCTCAAAGCATTGAGGTTTCTCTACATATGCTCTTTGTTCAATTATTCTAGAGAACAGTCTTTGCATTCATCTGATGTCAATTCCAAACTATGGATATTGTTTACGATATAATGGCTCATGTACAGATATATCTGGTTTACTGTAACAAGTAATCATCATAGTCTTCTACCTCCATCTAGGATAACCTATAGTTATGAATATCACAATGCTTACATTCGTAAGACACTGTTTTTCATCACAACTTTCAGTACCTTTGCTTGATTACTTTTAGTGAGTTCATATCAGGCTAGTAATCTTGTGATTCTCGATACAATGACTGGGTGTTCTGGATTTTCTTTCTTTCTTGGAATCTTCATGTTCTTCCTCATGTTTCTCTTTAGATCTTAGGTCCATGGAGTTTTCTATAGATTCTATGCTCTAAAGATTCCAACTTATTCCTTTCATAGTAGGATCATGGATGTGGATGGATAACCAGGGATTCTTTTTAATGCTTCTTCTAAGGTCAAACTGAACACGTACTGTTTTTCATGGCTTCTACCATGGATATATACTTTATCACATTTAATGGATCATAGGATTAGATCCCCCCTAATCCTTGCTTCATGTATGAATGCATGATCTTCTTTTGGTAATATATAATCATCTCCCTCCATCTAGGAGAGTCCACGCTTCCATCTGCATCCTTATTTCCTTCTGCAAAGTGTTACAAATCTTTTTCCAATTTCCTCTTGAATGTTGACTTCTTTTTGTCTTTACTTCTTCTAGGTTTCTTTCTGATTTCAGCTTATCTGGCAGCTTGTCTTATAGTCATAGTGATAGCAGTCCTTATCTTGTTTTTCTTCCATAAGCATAGTTTCTCTTTGAACAGATTATCTTCTAAAAAATAGATATGCAAGATATGTACCGAAAACATGGTATGTACAAGAACTATGAAGAGTATTGTTACCTTGTCTTAAAAGAAGAAGTATGTTTTGTCCTGCCTGGTCTTCTTTGAGGGTTCCCTTTCTTCGGCAACTGATGCTTCGTGTGTTTCCTTCCTTTTCTTTAACTCGGGACAATGATTCTTGTAGTGACCATACTTTTGAAAATTGAATCATTGTATCCTTGACATATCTTTCTCTTGATTTGTTTTATTCCTGGAGCCAAACTTCTTTTTGTTTCTGGAATCCTTGAACCTTGTTGTGAAGACTTGATCATCGTACTTCTTTTGGGGTTTATCTTTTGCATTGATCCTTGATTATTCTTGAGAACAATAAGTTCAAAGTTATTCAAATGTAGGATACTCCTTCCTTGTGTTCATTCTTGCAGCAAATGCATCCCACGTCTTGGGAATACCATTGAGTACTATGTTTACCAATTCCTTCTCTGAAATGATATCTTCAATACCTTGTAGTTGATATCTTAACTGAGAGATTTTCACAAAGTATGATGTTATGATGTCATCATCATTCTTCTTCATGTCACATATCTCATTCTTCAGACTCATTATTTTTCCAATGTTTCTGACTGAGAAGAGGTTTGTTAGGGCATCGTACATCTTATTCAATGAGTCAAGATGGGATATGTAAGGTATCAAGTGGTATTTTATAGAGTCCACTATGATACTCATGGCATTGATATCACCGTCTTTGAACTTCTCCATAACTGCAATGTTTTGTGGTTCCTTCTCTTTTCCTTCTTCAAACTCTGGTTCCACGATCTTTCCTTTCACGATATCCAACACTTTATTCTTGGCAAGGATGAGGTCAATCCTTGTCTTCCACGCTCTGAAGTTATAAGCTCCATCTAACTTGTTTTTTTACTTCATAGAGTAAGTCATGGCTGCTTTGACTTGGTCAACCCTAGATTTGACCAAAAACTCAAACTTGACGTCTTGGCTTGCTGAGAGTACTAGGAGATGTGATAGGCTAGGGCGCACTAGTCTATCCGGAAATTAGGTCAATCCCTTCACTTAAGGTGCCTCAACGAGAGGGTTAGGTTTTCTACAACTGCACCTGCTAGTAACCCTAGTGGTAGTGCTTTGGTGATTGCTCCTACTAGAAATTCTAGCAGCAGTGCTTTGGTGATTACTCCTATTAGAAACCCTAGTGACAATTCCTCAACAAGATTAATATCTTTATGGATATGATCCCTTCCAGTGGTTAGACTAAGAAAAGGAGGTGTGGGTCCATAACCTGTTAGAATATGATGGATGTGCTCATTTTACCATAGACAATATCACTATTATCACCCAACCATAGGTTGAAGCCACCCTATGAGCACCTTAATCTTGACATAGAATCACTCCAAAAGAAAACCTTATGCTAGATAGACAAACAAAGGGTAGTGCACCTTTATCCAAGGATAGTGCACCAAACAAGAGCCGATCAGATAGTCCAAACCATAACCAAGAGATATTCCAAGCCAAAAAATAATATGCTAGATGCAGCAGCTGCAACGACAGCTTCTCCTCCAAACTTGTGCACAAACTGGCTAACTGCAGTGCACACATGTGATCTCTACAGTTCTGAGAGTGCCTGTTAGAATGAAGATTGGCCTCCTATATTTATACTAATTCTGGCTAACTGCTTGGGTCGACTTCTCATTCTGGGTGCCTATTTACTTAGTATATAATATTTCTTCTAGCCGACTTCTTCTCTTGGAGGCTAATAACCTAATACAAACTATCCTCTTGAGCTGACTTGTCTTCTAGGGTTATTAGCCAACTCATTAGGGTTTCTTCTTGCTTCCTGAAATATTCTATTCTCGTTAGGTTTACATGTGGAGGTAAATATCTCCTGCAGCTACCACAATATCAACATTGTGCAAGTTAGCATCATTGCTTAGCTTCATAATTCTACACCTTATTGGCGTTTCCCATAGGATCAAATATTTCATATGAGAGAGTTTTATGAAATATGTAGGGTGTATGGACATCCTCCTAGACATTGTCCTATTCTACAAAAATATTCTTTAATTCATAATACAATTTATTGCTAATTTTTTGGTACTTATATTAATAGTAATAATAATTGTAGAGATTTAAACACTCTAGATGATAAATTGGATAGAAATACATTTTGAGTAGAAAATAACTCATATCCACAAGGAGGTGGATGCCATGGAAGAGGTGGTGGATATAAAGGAGGAAGAACTAGTGGATATACTGTAGCAATTAGATGTTACAATTGTGATGGAGTAGGAAATATTACTAGGTATTTCCATATATCTATGTGAGCATGGTGTTCTTATTGTAGAAATAATACCCATGCTATGGAGGAGTGTCTCGAGTTAATTGCAAAATGAACGATACGAATCGGAAAAAGGTGGATTTTTTTCTTAATTTAGATCCAAGATCAATTGAGGCAAGAATAAAATAGATAATTAATTTTTTTGTTATAAGGGAAGCTTAAACTAGTGCTAACATCAATGATATTGGATCTTTGGTAATTCAAAAAGAAGGGCTTGGAACACCTAAATTCATCCCCATGTAGTGGAAAGGATTTTTCATAGATGTAGTCAAGATGTTCTATAATATGTTGGTAACCCCTTTTGCTAAGATTTATGGAAGGTTTAAGAGAGAAATATGTAGGACTAGTACAATAATCCTAGGTTTTTGGGACTAGACTAGAAGGGAAATTCTTAAGAAATTCCAAAAAACGTTATTGAGCTTTGGTTTACGTTGTTTTCTGATATCCTTGATGATGAGAAATTAACCCATAGGTTATGCAACACTCTTCTATATTTTTTTGGAGTTGCAGATGAAGGTGAATAATTTATTATTGCTAACCTTCTTAAGAGAACTCATTGGGTAAGAAGAAGGACATGAACCAAGAAAAAATTATATTGGATGCCCAAGTAGATGGATATGACATTAAATATGTGATTTTGGATCTAGGATCTAACATTGATATTTTCCCAAGAAATCCTAGGAGGCCATTAGTAAACCTAGGTTAGTTTACTCATCCATCCAATTGTGAATGGCCCACCAATAAAGATTTTTTTCCATTGGAATATTAGAGAACGTGGAAGTGGATCTAGTCAATGTTAATACCATCATCGATTTTGAGGTTATACAAATCATGGATGAGAAATATCCATATCCTATGTTGTTAGGAATTGATTGGGCCTTTGGAAAAAATGCCACTATTGATCTAACAAAAGAGGTATGCCATTTGAAGTTGATGGTATTAGAGTCATTCATCCTTTGGATCCTTATCAAGGGCCCTAATACACCAAGCTTGTAGAGGATGTGATGGAGAGGGATGGAATAGATTAGATCTACAATCTGGACTTTGGAAAAATTGAAGACTACATTAACCTAACAATATATGGGTTAGTGCGATGGAGAAGCATTGATTCATTTGATAGTTATTTAGAAGAATCCCTAAATGAATGGAAGAATAGGAGACAAAAGACATTATCCGACATATGTGCAATGAATACATATGTTTTCTAGATTGGAATAGAGTTGCAAAAACCTCTTTTGTATGATGGCACTACCGATTTATAATTCTTCTTAGAGAACATAAAGAGTAGAGTTTTGGTACAGAAGAGACTCTTGCGTTGGATATAGATTTATGAGATACTCTTGCTGGTGGGACACCCATAAGGAGAACCTTTCCACATGTAGTGAAGCACAAACAACATTGTAATGCATGTTTTTTCCTCCCACCAAATTCAACTGCAATGATATATCTTTGCATAAGGGTAAATAGGTTATGAATATGGACTTATATGATGGAAGAACATATCATTTTATCGATGTTGAATTTTTCACCCAAAAGTGGGAATGTGAGGGGTTGTAGCCTCAGTTTTGGGTTCATAATGTATTTCATACTCCAGGACCCATTCCTAAGGCCTATCACATGCATTAATAAATCCAAAGATATACTAGGAGTTGGGTTTTCCTATAGATCCAATTATCTAAAGACGTTTCTTTTGTTGGTAAGTTTCCTAAGGTAACTAAAGTTTTGTAACTCATTAAGGAGTCTATATTTATTGATAGGATTCATAATATTAATTCTCATGTCTTGTGATCTTACCATCAATATATGTATTCTTTTTAACAACCCATAAGACATCTGGACTTTTCTTTATGTTGTGGAAAATTTTATCAAGATGGAGAGGATCCAGATGATTTAGAAAATTTGAAACATGTTTCATTTAAGGAATCTAAAGGGTTTAGGGAAATTAAGGAAAAGAATATGGATGGTTGTAGTTCCATATATAATGAGTCTCTAAAGTTGCATAAGGTCAACATTGGGAGTGAATAATATCCCAAGATGAATTCCATAGGAAATTATTGGGATGCACAAATGATGTCTAAGACAACAACTTTTCTCAAGAATATGAAGACTTATTTCCTAAAATTTATATTGAGATGAAGGGAATAAAAGGATGCCTAGATGCAATGAATATTGAGTTACAACCAACTACCAAGTATATTAAACATCAACCCTACTATCTAAATCCTATATTTTAGGAGAAATTTAAGAAAGATATTGACATGATGCTAGCTACATGTATGCTATTCTAGCAGATGAATTTGACTAGGAAAAACCCATTTCTATCCATAGAAGAAAGGAAATTGATAATATCAAGGCTTGTGTGGAATTCATAAGTTTGAATTTTTCATGTGTGCATGATCCTTTTCCCACTCCTTTCCATAATGAGGTGTTCGATCAAGTTGCAGGAAAGGAATCCTATTCATTTACACATGGGTTTTCAGGGTACCATCGGGTTTGAATTGCATAAGAATATAAGAAAAAGGAACCTTTCACTACTAAATGACATTCATTTGCATATAATTCCATGCCTTTTGGGCTTAAGAACACCAACTATTTTTTCTAGAATTAATATTGTTGCATTCAAATATTTTATTCATAAGTTTCTTGAAGTGTATATGGATGATTGGACTATTTATAGTTTATTGAAAGACCACATAGGATTAATGAGATTAAGTTTTGTGTAGTGTAGACAACTTCATATCTCCTTAAAATTAAAGAAATGTGTATTCTATGTGTCGTTCGACAATATGTTGGGACACATTGTTTATAGAGAAGGAGTATTAGTGGACTATTATAGGTGAATCCTCCTGTGGACAAGCAGATTCCCTCTTGGTATCTAGACCCATAAAACCAAGACAGAAAGGGTGCTATCATTGGTCACTGACATCCTTTTAGATCTAATTAAGCTAATGAATGAATAGGAATAAGAAAAGTGTACCTTTTTAAATGGCGTTTTGTCCTCGCAAAGTCCAAGTTGAGCTTCGATCCCAAGCTCCTCTATAGGTCATGTAGAACAAATAAAGATACAACAAGCTTCCAATTCTACTGAGATTAGCTCAAATACAAATCTATCTATTGAAGACAAGTTCATGTGGAACAAACATAAACTTGAAAGAAACAAGCCAAGCATGTATGTATATTAATGAGAACAAATGAAGAGTACTTACAATCCTCTGCTGAAGGTGCATCAACTTCTTCCAGCTCTCCTTGTCCAACCCCTTTTCTCGAGTAATCTACATTGATTATGCTTCAATGGCATCTCACTTATGGGATCATAAGTTTAGTGTAATTATCAATCTCCATATCTGCTTTCACCATGAAGAGGCCTCCTTATATAGGTTTGGAGAGACCTAACCACTTGAGAGATATTTGGGATAAGTTGAGGATTCCTCTCCTTCAGTTGTGGATCTCCCCTAAGATCATGCCTTGACCTCAGATTTGAATCCAACCACCTTCAGATATTGAGGGGATTCTTCTCTGATTTCCTCCAACAAACCAAATTTCGCCCAAAAAAGGTCAGTGCTCCCTCAAAAGGGACATAGAGAATTGGAGTGCTCCCCTAGAAGATGGTACAGAGAGCTAGCGCTCCCTGACATTATGTAGGGGAGCGCTCCCTTCCAAATTTGACTTTTGAGTGAATTTTTCAGTGGCAAAAAGCTTGTACTCCTTGTAAATTGATTTCTCTTCTTCAAGACTAGTCTTTGAGGTGTCTTAAGTGTCTTTATGATGTCGTTAAGAGAGACGACATAGACAGAATAATGTTTGCGACACTTGCGACCAATATGCAACACTTACGATATTTGTAATGACGACACTAGTCATCATTGTAATGAGTGATTTTGATGTGTAACAGATTTCCCCCCAAAGTGAGAAGTCAGAAGACGATGATGACTGAAGTACTTTGTAAACTTTTTCGAGAAAGGGTATGGATGCAGAGAGGCTGGAAAAAAGATACACACAACCATCAAAAAATATTATGACATTTTTCAAACCCAAGGCAGGCATACCTATGCTTGAGTGATAAAGACTTTTTAGGTATGGCCGCCATAAAATACACTGCGGATCCATAATTATATTGATAAAAAGTATAGCCACTGAAGATACAATGTGGATCTATACTCTTATGAACTTAACTGATCATAGCCACGAATTATACACAATGGATCTATGATATGACAAGACATAGCCATGACCAATACAAAATGGATCTATGTGATAGTATATGTGTTATAGTTCAAAAGAACTCTGCAACCTGGGAAAAGTATATATAAGAGTGATAACAATTATTATCCAGACTGACAATTATGGATAATTATGGATTATTTTTAAGCATCCATCAAGCATCCAACTCGTGGTCTATCAACTTAATCGAATCTATGCTATTTGAAATCCTATCCTACTACGTCTCCACTTATGAGTTGGTCATCTTGAACGAATGTTTGATTTTATTGAATACAGACACATACCAAGAGAACTCAATACCATTTCAGATTCGCTAGCTAATTACATCATGGATAGGTATCTCGCACATAGATAAGTTTTCATAAAGGAAATAAATCACATCACATATCATCATGCAAAATAAAACATATCACATAAAAGACATCATTATTTGCAAATCATTTGGCACTGTAAAAACTCGGAAACGTATATATATACGGCGTGACTGAAAAAGTTTGATTACATAAAAACTAGTACATAGATAGGAAAAATGTGGGTCCTCACACCCATAAACATCATCATATAGACTATACAATCATTAGGAAGATCCTAATCTCCCTGCATCACATTATGTTGCGAGTAACATATCACTGCATGGGCTATTCGCCTCAGTAGAGAGTTAATACTCTCAGACACTCCCACAGTGTGTCTTTGTATATGTAGTGGCACTTCCCGCCTCCTGAGAGGAGGGATACCCATCGTGAGACCTTGGAGGTTTCTTTCAACCTCCAGGAGACCTCCTACTGCTACCCCTTGATCTACCACTATCTGAGCATCTCCACGACACCCCAGTGCTGGCATATCTGCTAGACGTGTTGCTCCTCTATCTACATGATGAAATGATACGTCTGTTAAAGACTCTTCTATGTACTCAAAAAAAAAATTATAACATTCAAAAATTAAAAACACTTGACAAGATCAGTTTGGTTTCTTGCCTGTTGCATCCCAATCCTCCCCCTCTAGAAGAACCAAGTCTATGTTGCCCTGGAAATCTACTCCGGCATATGGAAAGTCTTCTATCACGATCAATTTCCATCTCATCCAAGCAAAGAAATCACCAGTGAATCTGAACTCTAAATCTGGGCCTAGTCTCGGAGACAGGCTGGTCCACCACTCCATACGTGGTTCTCCCACTAGCCATACCGGTAATTCAATTTGAGGTTGCATCCTAGGAATGTGTTCTAAGAGGAACGAAACCAAGAATCAACCATATCCAAAATTCTTTTGCTGCCCTGATCTGCATCTCGTAATATGTTCCTTCACGTGGTGAAGAAACCCTACGCTCCAGTTAAATAGTGTTGGCTCTAGACACTGTAAACCATAGGCTACCTGTGATATTGAAACTAGGTGAGAGCTCATAATTCCCACTATACATGTAATGGAAAACATAATGGATCAAAGAGATAGATCCCTAAAATCTTTGATCGCAATTCTGCCACCCACCAGTCTCGCTCCTGGGACACAATGGTTTGCCAGATACTCATCCATAGGCACGGGAAGTGCCTGCTGTCCAGTTAAAACTATGGGATCCCCTCTTTTTGAATACCATTTATGAAGTACACATCTTCTAACTCGATGGTAAGAAGTTGCGTTCCCATATGGAATCCTTGTTCCGCAATGTTCCACAACCCGATCATATGCTCAAGAAGAAGGACCTCTTTCTTCATTTTTTGAATTTTGACATATTTAAGGAGATTGCAATTCCTCAACGCAGATCTCGATTGAGGAATTTGAAAAGCAGCCACATCATCGAGCCCATGCTCTCTTTATTTCCACTCAAGCATGATTGTTGCCGAAATCATCTGCATCAACAATCAAATTTGTCATTAAAAATCACATTTTTCGGCAATTTTCAAAACTTTAAAAAATGATTGTTTTCTCTTGTAAAATACCAACGCCCTCTTTGCATGAAAAATAGGGTTCCAACACACCCTTACATTATCCATCAAGCGTTCTTATATATACTTGTTATCACTCTTATAATTATGGGAGAAATAATTATCCATAATTATCCATAATTATCCATCAAGCGTTCTTATTATCCATACTAACAATTATGGGAGAAATTCCTAGGGAGGATGCTTTGGTTAAAAGTCTGATGACAGCATGATATTTTTCCATGTTATTAGTTGTCGATCCTAAGAAAATACCTCTTGAACTAACCAACTCATCAGAGTGGTAAACGACCCAAGATGCAGAAGCAACGTTCTGGGTGTGTCAACTAGCACCATCTGCAAACCCGATAAATATAGGAAAGGAAGATGTCATCTGTGCATGAAAACACAAGACACAGTATAAGCGGCCAAGGAAAAAAATTGAGCATGCAAAAGAAAAATACGCACCAAACTAAAATACAATAGTGTACAAAGCATGTATGCTAGATGTCATAAGCATAGTACTTCTTAAGGTAAAGCCTGTTCCAAGGCTCACCTAGGGAGATTCCGTCATAGTCCACTAAATCATAGGCGCTTCTATGTAGAACACGTTTCACGATGTAAGTACCATGCCATAGAGGTTCTAACTTACCCATTCCTAAATTGTCATGAGCCTGGTCATAAACGAGGACTAGGTCTCCTTCTGCAAAAGTGTGAGGATGGGCAGACTTGTCGTATTGATTCTTGATTCATTTTTGATATGTCTCGTTAACGAGAGAAGCATCATGACATGTCTCATCCAACCTAGTCAAGTGTAAGAAACATTCTTCTTCAGCAGAAGTGTGGGGAAGGAGTTCTATTTTGAGTTTTAACAAAGGAATTTCGCACTCGATTGGTAAAACAACTTCTATGCCATATACTAGCTGGAAAGGAGTGAAACCAGTAGCAGTTTTTACTGAGGTCTGGTAGGCCCAGAGAGAGGAGAAAATTTGTAGATGCCAGGATGTCTTGTTGGCCCCTACCATCCATTGGATCATAGTTTTGAGGACTTTGTTGATAGCTTCAACTTGTCCATTCGCTTGAGGATAGTACGGGGATGAGTTCTCATGGAGAAAACCCAACTTGGCATGCAACTCACTCATCATATGGTTTTTAAAATGTGAACCATGATAAGTGACAATGGCGTGCAAAACACCAAAACGAGTGATGATTTGGTTAAAAAATAAAAGAGTTGCATCTCAGAAAGGTAGGCATAGCCTCAGTCCATTTTGTGAAGTAATCGATGACAACGATTATATAACTGTGCCCCCCGGCTGAGGTAGGCTTACATTGCATGAAATCAATGCCCCATTTGGCAAAGGGGTCGATGGAAACAATGGGATGTAGCGGAGCAAGGTGGGTTCATGCTTTTTTGTGGAAAACTTGGTAGGGTGGGCATTTTTTGACTGCCTCAATACAATCTTTGAAAATTGAGGGCCAAAAGTAGTCGGCATGTAATATTTTCTAAGTGGTAGCCATCCCAGAAAGATGAACACCAGATAGAGTGTATATCTTCCTGGATTTCTTCGAGAGGTGGAATAAAAGAGGATCAATGATGGCTATCATCCCAAGGTATGTCATCGATGCTAAGAATTTCCAGTATTCATTCATCAGAAGGAAAAAATTGGGAAATGTAGTCAAACACAGACATCAAGGAATTTAACCATGATGGAATCGAATAAGTCTCGGTGCCAAGAGATGTTGGTCATCCGAGGAGGGAGAGGCGGATTGGATGGCAACGTATGAGGTTTCAGCTGGACTAAGTGGCATGGTGTCACCTAGTGCATCGAATTCCAACGGACTAGGTACAATCCAAGGGTCAGATGATTCCAAGGATTGGTAAACCATAGTCGAAATCATATTGATTGTGGCAACATGATGTGTGGTGGGTGGAAGTGGTGTAGGGAAGGTACCCATAAGGATAGAGTCTTTCAACAAGCCAACACCAACTCTTTCATACGTGATCTTTTGATCTTCGAAAAAGGGATTATTGTTGGTAGAAGGAGTGCGAGCTTCAGGTGTACAAAAATCTAACTGATCGACAGTGAAAATTTTACCTTGATGAAGAAATTGCACACATAGAAAAACTTACGAAGCAATGACAGACATAGCAGAGAACTAACTTATTCCAAGCAATAAGTTGTAATCGAGGGGAGCATCGACCACCTCGACATCAACAGAGACGGATTTGTTGCCCAATTGGATGGACAGGGACTGAAAAAGTCCATGGGGATGAAAACCTCACCTGTCGAATGCACGTAGCATTGTTGGGGATTTGTTAAGTGTGGGCGATTTTAAGCTTTTCCAGTAGGCTAAATACATGACACAAGTAGAGGCTCCCTCATCCAAGATAGTTCAGTGGATTTGTTGATTATGAACAACAACGTCAACTTGGAAAGAAATTTGATGAGAGAGTCGAGGTGAGAAATTATCCAGGTTAAACATGATAGTGTTGGATGACTTGGGATCAAAAGAACCAATAGCAGCCAAGAGTGTTCTACGTTGACTGGGGCAGTGCTGTAGAAGTTCTAACGCAGACATAGAAAACGGTGCTTGTGCCAAATCTTCAACAATGTTGTAGTTCTAGGCGGAATGTGAACTAGGATTAAAGGTAGATTTATGGATAGTGATCTTAGGAGGGTGTAAGATAGAGTCGAACGTAGGTTTCTCAATATGAAGTGGTCCAGATGAAGGAGTAACTGATGGAGGACTAACGGAGGATGGTGATGGATTTTGGTAAAGTATCGTTAGTGACTTTTCCTTTGTTAGGTTTAACTGGTGTGTCGTATGTCTTATAGCAGGTGGTTAAATCAATCCCATTAAACATGTAAATATGGGCACTTGTCGAGGCTTCATCATGGGAAGGATGGCTAGAACTACCCCCTAGAGAGGGGGTTTGAGAACCCATAGATTGTTGTTGTGGAAAAGGATGAGTAAGCATGGCGGGTTGGTAATTCCCCTTGAAAATTTTGGCCACTTCATCGCGATGTGGACAATATCGAGTGTAGTGATCGTCACCACAAATAAGACACGGGAACTTCAGTTTCCATTGTGGTTTCGTTTCGTTAACAGGTGGTGGGTTTTGAAATTTCGGTGTTTCTTTTTTATTATTCTTTTTGTTTTTGTTCTTTGTCTTCTTCTTACCTTCGGTTTGTTGTGAAGGGGCATATTGAACTTCATTCACCTCAGATATTTGAGTTTGGGGGGAGGTAGAGGAGGGTGTGGTCGAACTAGGAGTGGATATCGGAGCAGATCGATTTTCCATTCCAGTCGACTAGGAAATAGATTGTGCTTTGATGGAGCCGATAACTCCATCCACATGTGACGTGGATGACAGTTTAGATGGATAGGTATTTGCATGGTTAGCATTTGGTATTAACTCATACAAAGTACCAGATTGGGAATAAACCAAATGTAAGTATTGATCATGAGCAATGTCCTCTTCCTCGGTGACTACACCACCCATGGAGACATCATGAGCGATCGGGGGTAATAGTGATTTAGTGAACCATTCCACCAATAATTGGTTAGGAATGACTTCTTTGATCAACCTTCATCGTCATCTTCAATCATGAATATGAGAAGAGATATGCATAGAGTTTGTCTAATGAAGGGAGGTCAAGAGTTCGGTACCCATGTCATATTGGATGGGTAGTTGAAAGTGCGTGAGAAAAGGACATGGAAAGGGAGTTAAAATCTTGGAAAGAACCACGTGGAAGTTCGATATACCACTTGGCTGCTGAGCCCGTAAGTGTTTGCTGAAAAAGACGTAAATGGATAGAATCGTCCATTAAGGAGTTTGATGAACACCATAAATGGAAAGTCATCGCATGGTTATTTGGGTCTTCTCTAGGTTTACCGTCAAATTTTGGAATACCAGAAGGTAGTTTAGCCAGAATCACTGGCCAGAAAGGATAATGACGTATAGGATCATTGGTCAACCGAGACAAGTCTGGGAGATCCAGAGTAGCAAGGAATGGTAGTTTTCGGTTAACCTGAGGGTGATACTGGTGTGGTATAGGGACACCAGTAGGACCGTAAACTGGGTTAGGTGGGTAATTGTAACCAGTAGGTCCTCTTGCATACAGTTGTTGTAACCAAAGTAAACAATATTCGAGGAGGGTTGAGAAACATGGGCGAGCAGAGGATAACTTGATGGGTTTTTAGGATTATAATTCAGTTGATGGGTTTGTCCATAAAGTGGATAGACATTTTGTCCATAAGGAGGATAAGGTTGTTGTTTTCCTTGAGGATGTTTCCCCCCAGGGAATAGTGGATTTACCAGAAAAGGAGTGTGCCAAGGATTGGGCGTTGTAGACATGTTGTGTCTAGAAGGTTGATGATGGGCTCCAGTTTGATTTTTCCCCCCAGCATGAGGTTTCCCTCCAAACGGAGTTTCCCCCAAAAACAAAGGTTTCCCTCCGAAAGGCGGTTTCCCCCCGAATGGAGGTTGCCCTCTGAAAGGAGGTTTCCCCCCAACATGAAGTTGAGTCCCTGGAATTTGGAAACTAGACGTAAGTGAATGACCGATGTCGCTTAATGGATTAGAGCCACCAAGACCAATTCCTTCGGGTTGTTGTAAAGGTATCGAGCTTCCGAGTATAACCTAGGTAGTGTTGACAATGGAAGGATTAAGTGCTATGTACCCAAGGGGAAGTGACAAAGAAGGCCTAGATGAAAGTGGTGTACCAATGGGAGCTTGGCTAACCACCAAATTACCGGTGGGAATAATCGCAACATGAGGGACCATCGTGGAATGGGCCATCTGGAGAGAAATAGTGGAACTCGAACCAACAGACTGCATGTTCGGATCAACAGACGGTGTGGTTGAAATGACGGTCGTACTAGTAAAATGATCTAAAGGTACGGTATAGGTAACAAATGTTTCGAGTAATTGAGATACAATAGGTACATCGACACCTATGCCTAATCCATAAAGATCTCGCACCGTACGAGGTGGGCTTCGAATTATATCAGTCCAAAGTGGGTCTCTGAGTTTCGGGCTTGAATGAGACTCGGTCAAAATTTCAGAAGGATCAATGACAACAAGTTCTTCGACTGAATTCATCTGGAGAAAACGCCTTTCATAACCCGCAGGAATGCGGAAAGCCTCCATAGGATCTGTAACAATTCGAAAATTTTCTAAAGAGGTATAAAATTCCTCCTGTGAGGTTATAATGTCATGGACCTTGCTCTGTTGAGGAGATCCCTTCATAGAATGAGGGGGTAAAGGGGTAGAATCTTCCATATTTTCTGGGGGAAGGCCCTGTACCCTACACGAACGGCGTGGAGGGTCGATGTTGGTGGAACCAAAAATTCGACGGAAAAAATCTATGGCCAACTAATGACAAAGAAACAACATACACTAATCAAATCTAGGAATCAAACCAAGCAAACAAAACTTCTCTTGATGATCGTACTAGTTGGTGATGAAATCCAACGTTGCATGATCAAGTCAAGAAGGGGCTAGGATATGGTGGAATAGTTACAATGGAGACTGTTGGTCCCCGGTTTTGACTATGTTCTTCGCCCATACTACTTACCATTGACCTCCAACTATATGCCAGTATCACCCTTTTTGACCTCCTTTTGCTATAATCAACAGCCCTTTCCCACTCAAAGGGGTCACCTAAGGTATCTTTGAAATTCAAGTTATTATTATGCATTTTTAATACTTTAATTTGATAAATGAGCTAATATCACTTGGGTAGGTACCATTGCTATTCTTGGTGCAGGATTCTGGTACCAGGTACCAACTCACACCGTAGCGGTACCAGTGGAGCAGCTCGAAACCGATGCATCATGGCATGCGTTATGGTTCGAAGAGGGAGATAGCAGAGTCACAGGCCAGCTGGAGCCGTTGCCACAGAGTGCTCGAGAGTGTGATGATTACTTTGGATCGATTATGCTTCAAGTGTTCACACTTCGTGACACTACGTGTCACGAAGTTGTGAAA
>ML783371.1:757271-778370 GCA_009831015.1 Picea engelmannii | reverse complement strand
GGAAAACCTTTCTTTTTCATTATCTCGAATTTCACCATTCGCCATACAATATATACAATGTTTTTAGGTATTCCGTAGATACCAAAACCCTAATCCCTTAATCCGGGATTAATTTACAAATCAGCTAAAAATAGCAAAATCCGGGTACGGACTGCCAGACGCAGTTGTTGTAGCGCACCCACACACACACACACATGCAAAGAATATAACACATACCCAACACCATGGAGGGAAAATTCTAGAGAATTCTAGAGTATTTTTGGAGAATTTGGAGGTGAATATTGAAGAGACACGTTGTTAGTCCTGAAGAGTGAACTTGTGTGTGAGTTACAATGTAACAACAAGTGTTTGTTGTTGTGCTGGTATTTTTCCTGGAAGTGAGTTCCCTTGATTTTCTAGTAGAGAGATTCTTGGTTACATGTTCCAGAGAAACCCTGATAAATGATGGGATTTCTGAGGGATTGAGATCAGTGAAGGGGTACATTCCATGGGTTGAGCAGGCCAAGACAAAGAGAGTTGGTGGAAAATAGATATAGTTGTAGGAGAATACCAGTGGGTTTTGAGATTTCTATGTTTTGAGTGGACCCTTCTTTTGTGGATTACTATCCCCAACTCAAGGGTGGCTCGTAGTTTATATTTGAAACAAAAAGTCTATGGTTAGGTGGAAAATTCGTCCCAAGTAGTTGGTTGTACAAATTTTTATAAAAGATAAGTGTTTGATCTTGTTTTTGTTTACATTATGACTTTAGTTGTTGTAAATTAACTCTGTAATCAAGAATGATTTATATGTTTCTATAATAAGTTATTTATTGTATTCATGGTATAATTTTAGCATGTTGTAGATGCATGGAATTAATGGTATCAAACATCAGTTAAATCTAGTTCTAATTCATAGCTGATAAGCTACAGGAAATTAGTTACATAAATTTTAGTTTTTATGATTATTACGTTCGTAATGGACCTCAGCTAGGCTAGAGGATTTTACAGTAGAGGAACAAGATGATGGGAAACTTTTCTTAGATATTTCAATGAATACCGATGGCGGTTGAGGAATCTTCGACAAACATCCATTTCAGACGTATGACACCCTTCAAGGTAAAATTCAATTTTTATATCCCCTTATTTCTAGGCTAGATAGATGCATATTCTCTAGAAAAATGGTTGAATATGCCAGAAATTTATTTCGCTGTCTAAAAACATTTCGACGGTGAAAAGATAACCTTCGTGCTCCTAAAATCTCGTCCCCATGTCAGAGCATGGTGGGAAGGTTATTGGGAGAGGTACACCGTATGAATCTACGCCATTTGGGGGAGAACCCACCTCGAAAACCTTTGTGGATTCTCTCAAGGAGTAGTTCTACCCTATTGGAAGTTATGATGATTAGTATATGAGATGGAAAACTCCCTGTCAAGAAAGAGACCATTCAGTGTCAGAGTACAATAACATATTCCATACCTTACACTCAAATTTAGGTATCGGAGACTCCAAGGGACACCTAGTTATGAAGTAATGCAGTGATCAACAAAGGTACATCCAAATAGAGATGGATTTATTGAAGATATCCTCACTGGGAGTTGTTTATCGATATGCAGTCAAAATCGAGTAGAAATTTGAGTAGCCATGTAAGAGGGATTTTGTTTTTACAAATACACCACAATAGAAACATGGCAAAGGAAACCCTAATGAAGAAAAAATCAAGGAGAGTTAATCTTAAGAAAATCAATCCAAGCCATAAGCTAAGAAGGGTGATGGGAAGTTGAAGAAGGACATCAAAAAGTGGTGTGAGTTCCATAAAATCCCTTGGCACAACATTGATGGATGTCACTCGAAACAATCATTGGTGGCTGAGCTCAAAGAAAAAGAATCATAATCTGACTTAGAATCTAAATCAAAACATAATAAAGGGAAACAAAGCATTGATATAGAACCCACTTCTATCATCGTGGCCAAAACAATCCAACCAGAAGAACCAAATGAGCCTAAGAAGGAGGAGTGCCTATTCCATTCACAACTATAGGTGAAGGGGACCCCACTGCATTTCATTGTTGGCAGTGAAAGTCATAAGAACCTGATCTCAGCTGATATCATAAAAAGAATGAAGTTAGCGACAATGAAACACCCCCAACTGTACACCATCAGATGGTTGAGCAGGGGATGAGACATTCACATCTGCCAACAATGTTATCTTTCCTACAACATCAAGCCCTTCAAATATGAGGTATTGTGTGATGTTGATCCATTTGATTTTTGTACTGTTATTTTAGGAAAACCATATATGTGGAAAAATCACATTGTTTATGAGTCTCATCCCCGTAGTTTCATTTTTACTCTTGGGGATTATATATACAGGATAACAGAGGTAGTTATGACTACTTCCATTTCATTAATATCGACAAAATAGTGTCTCAAGATAATCTCTCAGACCAAAAAGTTTTCCCTCTTCACGATCTGGTCAAAAGGTGAACAGAAGGTCCCTATGACCAGCATAGCCTCAAACCAAGACCTTTCTATACAACATAATAAGGTTGACAATACAACAATATTTTTTCACCCATGGGGGTGACTTTTCACTTCCAAGCCAATGATTCAATTGACTTGGTGCGTGATTGTCCCTTACTCAATGGTCCAATATATAGATGCTTGCTTCCATAGAATGAGATTATTCCATATATTAAACATATCTATAATAGAGATCTTCATAGCTCTATTGTCCATGACCCTTTTCAAGTTTGCTTGGGGTTCCAACCATTATCCCCCATTTCTATGGCTCCTCCTAATATATCTTCACCAACATAGTCCTCCCACACTTAGAATAAGGCAAACAATGCAGCCATAATTGTTGAATGAATCCAACACCTCCAACAATAGGTTTATGACATACTTCAATAGGATAACTCCAAGAACAAGGAGGAAAACTACTTCAACAAGGAAAGATCTCACCAAGGTTCACATTCAACAAAATTTTCTTCAACTCTCGAGGGAACTGGATGTAATGGGGACCATTGCTTCCTAAGGGGGGAATATTGTTCCAGGTGGATCTTGGTAGCCATATTAATACCAGTTGTTAGGAAAACAGGATCATGGAGCAATAAAAAAAAAAAATGTGGAAATAAAACACACAAGATACATAATACAATAGAGACATAGATATACGTGGTTCACCCAGTGTGGGCTACGTCTACCAGAGAAATTTCCATGTCCTTCCTTTTTATTATCCAGAAAATGAAGGGATACAACATACAACACACATGCTATAACTTCCTCTTCTTTCTCTCACAACATCCTCTCTTAGAATACAATATTCATAATGATGCATAGCCACAATACATTTCTCTCATAAAAGAGGGTTTCCTTCTAAGGAAAGAAACCC
Source organism: Picea engelmannii (assembly GCA_009831015.1). NCBI lineage: Eukaryota > Viridiplantae > Streptophyta > Pinopsida > Pinales > Pinaceae > Picea > Picea engelmannii. The sequence continues at coordinate 775,000 of ML783371.1, read as the reverse complement.
TAACATAACTTCTACCATAAGATATGTGACCTTATAATGAATTGTTTATATTTACTATGAAATTAAAATATACATTTACAAGTAATTTTTTCCTTTGGGGGCTCACTTTCCCCTAGACCCCGCAGGGGGGAAAGCCCCCCCTGTAACCCCCCTACGTGGAGGGGTGTACAGTATTATGGGGTGTACAGTCTTCATGGGGTATAAACATGGTTTAAAACAAAGACCTATGAAACATCAAGATAATTAGGATCCACAACCAACACTTTTGATGTATTTGCATCCCAAACCACCATGTTCATCATTCTGGACCTAATTTTGAATAAACCTAGTCAACAAACACATATGTTAAATTTTCCAACCCCACCCCAAAATATTTGAATGAAAATAATGTGCATGTGCTCTAGATCACACATGCATCATTAGATGACATGCACATTCTAGTGTGTGTTTGTGTGTGTGTGTGTTCCTATAATGCACATGCACTATTCTGACTAAGCTTACTTATGCACAAGAAATGTGTCTAGAGGTATAACTAAGGTCACATGATGAGAATAATGGGCCTTTTCCCCTAAATGATTCTTTTTGGGATCAATAGTTGCAAATGACACCTACTACCCACAAATATTCTATAGCTATGGTGTTGAACATGTCCTCGAATGACCACACAAGAATCTTGTATTGCGAGACGAATTCAAGTGTCATGATTAAACAAGAACACATACCATGAATGAGAATGTGTCATGGTACCACACCATGAATCATTCTTAGGTACATGGTTAGTGTTATTTAACATACGAGTGGGATATGAGTGCTATGAGTAGGTTTTGTTCAATGGAAATGGGCTTTGAGGTATAAACATGGTAAAGGGGGGAATAAGTGGCGTAAGCCATAAATGATCCTTATTAAGTGTTATGTTTAGGGGAGGAAAACACTTGGGGATTAGGCCCTAAACACTACTTCTCAAAATCACCATGAACACAACTACAACCACAACATAAACCCTCTCTAGGGGGTCTTTGGCATCAAAGCTGGATATGGATTCCATTAGCAGATTTTTCACACGAAGGATGGGTCACGGGGCTTTTAACATGATCAAGGTAGGAAAACAAGAGCCTCAAGATATTCTTGAATATTCTCAGGCTCACTAGCCTTGAACGACTTCTTGAACCAACACACGATTCCTTTGTAGTGTTTCTCTTATAATCCTTCCAGTGAGATTTGAGTCTGGTGAGTAGGTTTTGTGCATTGGAAATGGGTTTGTATGCCTAGACATGGTCAAGGGGGTAAATAAGGGCCTTAATCCTTAACTAAACCTTCTTGATATTAAGCTCCATGAATTAAACATAGATACAAAGATATGATCCCTCACTAGGGGTTGTTTTCCCTTGTAGTTGGATATGGGTGCCATTAATATGTTTCATGAAATATAGTTGAGTATTAAGGCCTTAACCATAGTCATGGTAGGTAAAAAACATCTTGAGACCCTTGATATTGGTTAGGAGAGGGAAAAAATAATATTTGGACCTAAACATATTTTCTTAGGGTCAAGTGCCCTGAATAACACCAATATGTTGAAATAATGTAACTGCGAAGAGTCTTCTTCTTATTATTGTTATTTTATTTATAGGATTAATCCCCATTGTGGATTAATCATGTCGGTAATTATATTAGGACCAAATCCCCTTTTGTGGATTGGTCATCGGACAATTGTAATAGGCAGAATAAGAAGTCGGCCCCAACAGTTATTATTGAGACCCGAAATTAAATTAAAGGTGGGTTTACCCACCCAGAGTGAGAGGTCGGCCCTTCCAGTGAAAACCCTTCACACGTGCCAGTCTTGTATATATAGAGAAGCTAGCGCCTCACTTTATCACACAACAAACTTGCTCATTCTTGAGAAGCAAGCTGCAACTTACCAGTGAGAGAGAAGGAGAAGAGTGGCGCATCTTTTGGAGAGGACTATCTGTATTGGTTTGAGTTATCTCTTGAACATTGTATTAGCAATTTATGATAAGGAAGTTTTTGCTGGGTTTTCTTCCCCTAGAGGGTTTCCCAGGATAAATGTTGTGTCTCTTGTGATGTGTATTTCTCAGTGATCTTGTTCTTATGATGCTCTTATCTATTGAAATGCAAAGAACTATAATAATGGCATAAACATTAACACAATAGAGGTCAAGTTCCTTGCTATGCTCAAGGGGGAGAACCCAAGCCTTATTTGAACTACAAATATTTTAGCCATCTAGGGCCAAAAATGATGGCTCAAACCACCATGCCTAACCTCTCTATGTCTTAGGTAGCTTATAGGCTTCAAGGGTAATGAATGACACGTTAAACGACCATAGACGACCTCTTGGGGCGATATTTGGCCTTAAAGTGGGGATATGTGCATTACTAGGATATTTTGAGCACTAAGTATGGTTCTTGGGTCCTTGGACATGATTGAGGGAAGAAAACTAGGCCTTAGGTACTAAAGGAAGCTTCCAAGAATATAGGGATATTAGTGACATGTTGAACCACCACGAAGGACCTTTGCAAGGTATGCTTGGTCTCTGAATGGGGATAGTCAACATTATGATATTTTTAACATTGAGTATGAGTATTTGGATCCTATATATGGTTAAGGGAAAAACCTGATATTTAGTCCCTAAAGGAAGCTTGCAGGTTTCTGGCACCAAGAATGACACCTTGAACCCCACAAATGACCTATTTAGCACATCCTTTACCTCTAACTAGGTATACAAGCACCACTAGAATTTTTAGCATTGGGTATGGGTCTTGGGGCCTTAGACATGGCTAGGGGAGGAAACATGAACATTAGGCCCTAAAGGAAGAATCTATCCATCCATGGCCAAGAAGGATGCCTCTAAAAACCACACATAGCCTCCTGAGAGCATCATTGGCCTATGATTAGAGATATTAGTGCCATTAGGTGATTTTGAATAGTAGGTATGTGTCTGAGGGCCTTATAAATGATCTAGTGAAGAAGGCCATGCCTTTCTAGGGTATCCTTGGTCTCTGGATGGGGATAGTCAACATTATGGTTTTTTGAACATTGATTATGCGTCTCTAGAACCTAGATATGGCTAGGAGATGAAACCCAAGAGTTAGGACCTAAAGGAATGATTTGGATTATATTGAGAATGAAATGAAGGTAGAGATATAACAAGGAAACAAATAGAGATATTTCAAGAAACACAATAATAAAATTAACTCATATCCTATTAATGAATGGAATACAAAAGACTATAAAATGAAAAGAACACAAACTAGCTAGAATGGTGGTAGCTTATCCCTGAAGAGGGAGATGTGTCGGCTACGCTCATTTGCAATACATTGATTACTAATAAGATGAAAAGGAATTTTAACATAAATAATCAAGGAGAAAACCATAACATTAAAAAACCTAACAATAGAATATGAAACACCAAAAATTATGTGGGCCTCAGTTTTGTTAGTTTCTACATCGACTTCTCGGGGGTGTTACTTTTACATACAATCTCTGTTTGGGGTGCTTAGTAGCCCATTGTGTTGATTTTTTTGGTAGTTTTTGGAGGTATTAACCTCTAGTATAACCTTTGTACTTAGAGTAGAATATTTATGAAACAAGAGAACCATTAAACATATGTGGAATACCCTAGAAGAGAATTCGGTCGAAGAAGATTAATAGTAAAGTAAATAGAAGGCTCTATAAAGTGAGGTCAGCTCCACATGAAAAGACACCTTGGAAGAATAGTATAAATAGAGGCTAGGCACTCGTCATTTGGACATACACTCACTCACTCAGCTAGGGAACAAGTTTAAGGAGCAACGGTTGCAACATAAGGAGGCACAATTCTAGAGATGGTAGTGCAACATTTGTCGTGGTGTAATCTTAGTATTTCTGGTAGCTCCCCTGTGCGCTTCTCTTGGTAAAGGTACGCTTATATTGGTAGAGGCACTCTCTCTTGATTTTGTGTTGTTTCCACAACAGTATTGGTAATTTTGGTTAGGGTTTATCTCTTGATTCTAGTGGAATTTCCAAAATCTATCTAAGAAAAGGTTATTATGCTTGAGGGTGGCATGTGTAAGTTCCCATGGTTGGTTGACAATGATGTGACTTTTTCTATTGTTAAACGAGCATTACCAAAAAATTAACATGGTTTTAGAGCTGGTTTCCTTTAGAACAGTCTAACCACTGGAAGGAAGATCGTCAGTTTCCCCTTTTTTCAAGCTCGTTGAGCACTTACAAAACCCACCAAAAGGGTCGCCTAAGGAGGGCGCATATTTCCCCTGGATAAAATATCCAAAATTATGAAATTGAAAAAAAAATAGGGTTTCCTCATAAAACCCTAGGCCAAGGCATCTGACATCTAGAAGGATTCATTGAAAAAGAAGTTGTAATGTCAGTTGCAGGACCAATTGCAGTACTAGTTGCAGTTCCTCTAGTCTAGTGAAGTTTTTGGTAGCTCGTTGAGAATTTATTTTAAGGTTGTTGAAATTATTATTTCCCTAGATCACCTCTCTAGCCATTATTCTAGTAGTTTTAGCTAGGGTTTCTGGTTTTGCAGCGACAACAAACCCTAACCCAAATTCGTTGGGCACTTTTATTGAAGTTTTAGGCCAAATTCTTGGTTTTCCTAGTGTTCCCTAGCCTAACGCTCCTTCTGTTGCCCTCAGTCAACAAAAACATCAAGGTTGATCTTTTGAGTCACACAAGTTGAAGTCAAACCTCTGGTCAAAGTTAAAGTTATAATTTAACTTTAATCAAAGTAATAGATTGATTAAGGTTGATATTTTAGATTTTATTTGCATTATATTCCCTAGCTTAGATTTCTGTCAAGAAAGCATATTGTCTTAGTGTAGGGGACATGTTGGAGAGAATATTTTCATCTTGAGTAAACAAGACTCAGAAGAAAAGCAACAACACTCATTCATGGAGATAAGACTCCAGGTTCGAGGTTTGATTGATTAAATTGATAAGTTTCCAATTTCCACATATCAAGTTTGATAATTGCTACATTACAAGTAAACACTATAGTTGTGAAAGGAAGCTTTGAAAGGTTCTATTACTGCTAGGTATAATGAATACTTGGTAGCATGTGAGTACTATTGATCTAAATTCTTATTGTACTTGTTTGCAAGATGAACTAACATATCCTCTAGGAGATATTTATTTTTTTGCTTCCAGGAAGGTCACCTTGGTAATACTATGATGATTACCATGAAATTTTCCTTTATCCTTGTTACCATAGATATGTTCTTATGAAAATGCTATTATATTGGAAATAATTTTTCTCTTGTTGCTCTTGTGTTGGGCATGTTATCTTACAAATTCCATGGAAGTTACCATGGAGATGTATGTGTTCCAGGAAGGTTACCACGAAAGAAGGTCACCGGTGATAGCTTTGAGAGGGAGCTATAGTGACAGTTGCAGAATGAAACATATTGAATAACCTTTATTTTGAGACATGGATCAGAATGACCATCATGAGGAGCTCGTTGCCAAGCAGTGACAACAAATCCAAAGAATTTTTGGACATTGTGCATTCAGACATGTGTGCACCAATGAAAACCACTTCACTTAGCGGATAATGGAGGAGAGTTCACATCAGATGACTTCAAATAATTCTAAAGAGAAGTTGGGATTAAGAGGGAACTCACTACTCCCTACAACCCTCAACATAATGGAGTAGGATAAAGAAAGAATTGAACTATAACAGAAGTAGTAAAGGATATGATTCATGATCAAGACTTACCTATGCATCTATGGGAATAAGAAACCCAGACCGTTGTATATGTGTATAATATAATTCCTCATTGTGTACTTAGGAGAAAAAGACCAAAATAAATTTTTTCAGGAGAAAAGCCAAAGATCAGCCACCTAAGGATATTTGGTTGTCTAGTGTATGTGCATGTTCCCAAAGATAAGAGATCAAATTTGCATCTTTCAGAAAAGAAGGGTATTTTTTTGTATATAGTGAGACATTGAAGGGATATAGAGTCTACATCCCTGGTTACAGATAGATCGAGATTAACATAGATGTTACCTTCGATGAGAATGAATCCTTCAGTAGATCGAAGCAACATCATATCGATGAGAACCATGAGGAGGAGCTTGAATATCTTAGAGTTGCAAATATAGACACAGGCAATGTTATAGTTCCAGAAGAGCATGGTCTAGAGGACCATGACATGGAAGAACCACAAAGACCTACATAAATGAGTATGAAGAAAATAAGACCAGCTTGGGCTCATGAGATTATTCAATATGCCAAAAGTATGGTGCTTCAGATGGATATTTAAGAGAAAGCAAGAGACGTCGACCATATTCCAATTATGTGGCATTGTTATGTGATGTTGAGCCTACCTGTTATGAAGAGGCTGTATAGAATAAAGTATGGAAGGATTCCATGATTGAGGAATACCAGTCCATCATTAAGGATGATGTTTGGGTTGTGGTTTCAAGACCGAAAGAGAAATCAATTGTGAGTTCCAAATTGATATACAAGACGAAAAATTCAGCAGATGGCAGTATCGAGAAGTACAAGGCAATATTTGTGGCTCATGGGTTATCCCAGAAACAAGGAATAGATTATGAGGATCACATTTGCTTCTATGGAGAGATACACTTCTATTAGAGATATACTTGCAATAATTGTAGTAATTAAATGGAAGGTACACCAAATGGACGTGAAGACATATTTTATGAATGGTGTAGTAGAAGTGTACATAGAGAAACCACAAGGTTTCGAGACACATGACAGGAAGTCACATATGTGCAGGTTAAAGAAAGACTTGTATGGATTGAAGCAATCACCCAAGGCATGGTACTATATAATTGACAGCTTTCTGATGAGATTGAGTTTTACCAAGAGTAAAGAAGATCCCAACCTTTACTACAAGGATGATGATAGAGGACCAGTGATATTGTTGTTATATGTGGATGGCATGTTTCTAACAGGGAACGAGAATATCATTGTTGAGTGTAAGAGAAATCTCACATCAGAATTTGAGATGAAAGACTTGGGTATGATGCATTATTTCTTGGGTCTAGAGGTGTGGTAGAAACCGAACAAGATTTTCCTTATTCAAGGAAAATATGTGGTAGAAATCTTGAAGAGATTCGAAATGATGGATTGTAAATCCATTCCCACACTGATGGTGACGAACCTAAAATTATTGAGTAATACTTCTTCAGAGACATTGGATGTCACCATGTATGGGAAGATGATTGGTCCATTGATGTATTTGACGAATACTAGGCTAGATATATGCTTTTTGGTGAACAATTTGAGTCAGTATATGGTTGAACGAAGACGTGTTCACTTGATTATGAAAAACCACGTGTTAATGTACCTAAAGGGTAATATAGAATTTGGACTCTGATATGTTTAATATTGTAAGATAATACTACAAGGCTATGTCGATTCATATTGGACCGGTAGTGTCACAGATCAAAAGAGTACACCATGATGTTGCTTCAGTTTGGGGTCACCTATGATTTTGTGGCTCAGTAGGAAGCAGACTAGTGTGGCACTCAATACATCTGAGATAGAATATATAGTAGTATGTTTAGCTAGTAGTCAAGTTGTGTGGCTTCGGAAGTTGCTTGCAGAGTTGTTTGATCTCAAGTTGGAGGTGAATTGTATTTTTTGTGACAACCAAAGTTGTATAAAGTTGTCTGAGAACCCCGTGTTTCATGAAAATTCCAAGCACGTCGAGATCAAGTACCATTATATCTGAGATCTAGTGCAAAATGGAGATGTGAAGCTCTTGTATATTGGCACTGACGAGAAAATAACAAATGTGTTGACCAATCCTTTGTCAAAGGTAAAGTTTGAGTAATTTAGGGAAACAATTGGCGTGGTCCAAAAAGAATTCCCTCATAAGAGGGAGTGATGAGTCACATATGTGATTCTTGGGGAAGTAGCTTACAAAGTGTGGCACCAACGAGTAGTCATTTGCAGGCACGTCAGTTTCCCAGACTCTGTACGGATTGGGTAGCAGCACATTTATGTGTGTAAACTGGCTCAAACTGAATAGCTTCCCAGACTCTGTAAGGATTGGGTAGTAGTGTATTTCTATGTGTGAAATGGATCAAACTGAATAGTTTCCTAGACTCCGTAAGGATTGGGTAGTAGCGCGGTTCTGTGTGTGAATGGGCTCAAACTGAATAGTTTCCCAAAGTACGTAAGGATTGGGTAGTTGCACAGTTCTGTGTGTGAACTGGCTCAAACTAATAAATTTCCCAAACTCCATGTGGATTGGGTAGTATCATAGTTTTGTGTGAACTGGATAGTTGCCTAGATTTGAGCGATCTAGATGAAGTCCTGTAATGACATAAGGTATGAAAGGACGTCGAGGCCCATAAGGTCTAAGAGGACAATGAGGTTGTTCCCAATAGAGAGATGTTACATGTGTTGATGAGGCCCTATATGCATGAATGTGACATGACCATTAGATAGTCTATGTGTGACTATGACAGAGTCGGTATATGGATATGATGGTGAATGTGATGTATCGATTCATCAGATAGTTTGTGTGTGACTATGATAGAGCATGTTTGGCTATGATGGTGATATTGGTGACATGATCTATTTGATCATGAGATAGCCTATGTGGCTTTGGTGATGCTACTTGTAGACTGTTCTGCAAGACCATGTGAGTCTTTCTCGTGCCATGTGAGATGGATGGATGTGATTGAGACCATTACATGAAAAAAATCATAGTTAATAACTCCCTATATAAGAGGGAGTGTCGATGTTTTGGTAGCTATGAGAGGTATTGACCTCTAGTATAACCTTTGTACTTAGAGTAGAATATTTTGAAAGTAAGAAAACCATTAAATAGATGTGGAATACCCTAGAAGAGAATTTGTCCCAAGAATATTAATAGTAAACTAAATAGAAGGCTCAAGAAAGTGAGGTCGACCCCACATGAAAAGACACCTTGGTAAACTAGTATAAATAGAGGTTAGACACTCCTCATTTGGACATAAACTCACTCACTCATCTAGGGCACAAGTTTAAGGAGTAAGAGTTTCAGCAGAAGGAGGTGCAAGTCTGGAGAGGGTAGTGTAGTAGTTGTCGTGGTGTAATCTCAGTATTTCTAGTATCTCCCTTATGTGCTTCTCTTGGTAAAGGTACGCTTCTATTGGTATAGGTACGCTCTCTTGATTTTGTGATGTTGTCGCAGTAGTATTGGTATCTCTGGTTAGGGTTTATCTGTTGGTTCTAGTGGACTTTCTAGAATCTATCTAAGAAACGGTTGTTGTGCTCGGGGGTGGCATGTGTAAGTGCCTATGGTTGGGTGACGATGATTTGACATTATCTATGGTTAAACGAGCATTACCAAAATCTTAACACATTAGAAAGGTCTAGCCAAGAAGTACAAATTTTGAAAATCCAATACATGCCTCAAGAATATATTGGTCACTTCCATGTCATAAAAACGTTGTTTAGGGCCTCAAAATGATCTTGGAAGTTTGGGATGCAAAAACCTGTAGAAAAAATGCCAAGATGTTGAAGCATTCTGAATTAGTGGAACGGGTGGGTGGCCACCAATATCCACCTACATCAAGAAATATTATAGGATTCTAGGGTGAAAAATGACACCTTTAACCACCACAAATGACCCATTTAGGAAATCCTTTGAATTTAACTAGGTATATAGGTACCACTAGCATTCTTTAGTAATGAGTATGTGTCTCAGGGCATTGGACATGGTCAGGGGAGGAAACATGAATGTTAATCCTTGAAGGAATCTTCTATCCATCTAGGTATAATAAGGATTCCTCGAACAACCAAACATGGCCTATTGAGGGTATCCTTGGCCTATGATTAGGGATTTCAGTACCACTAGGAGGTTTTGAGAAAAAATTATGTGCCCCAATGCCCTAGAAATGATGTAGGGAAGAAGGCCATGAATTAGGTCCTCGAGAAATATTTGAGGCATCTAGGGCCATGAACAATGTCTTGAAGCACCACACATTACCTCTGGAGGTTATCCTTGGCCTTTGATAAAAACATTTAGTGCCCTCACAATGTTTTGATCATTAGGTATGAGTCTTAAGGACTTGATATGCTTGAGGGGGAAAAATGAATCCTTAGTTGAAGTACAAATATTCTAGGCACATAGGGTTAAACATAATGCCTCACATCACCACACCCAACCTCTCAATGTCTTATGTATCTTGTATGACTTAAGGGTCATGGATTTCACCTCAAATGACCATAAATTACCTCTCGAGGGGATATTTAGACTTAAAGCGGGAATATGGGCACTGTTAGGAGATCATGAGAACTAGGTATGGGTCTTAGGTTCTTAGACATGATCAAGAGAGGAAATATAGGTCTTGGGTCCTAAAGGAAAATTCTAGGCATATAGGGCCAACAATGACATGCTGAACCACCACAGGGGACATTTCCATGGTATCCTTGGTCTCCATATAGGGATATCTAGTACTATGAGTTTTTGAACATTGAGTATGAGTCGTTGGACCCTAGATATGGTCAGGGAATCAAGCCCAAGAGTTAGGAACTAAAGGAATATTAAAGACTCATGGGGTCAAGAATGAAACCTTGAACCCACAAAATTAACTATAGAGGGCATACTTTGCCTCTAACTAGGGATATAGGTACCACTATCATTTTTTAGCACTAGGTATGGGTATCAGGTCTCTAGCCATGGCAATGGAAGGAAACATGAATTTTAGGCCCTAAAGGAAAATTGTATCCATTTGAGGCCAAGAAGGATGCCTCGAACAACCAAACATGGCCTCTTGAAGGTATCACTAGCCTATGATTAGGAATTTCAATGCCACTAGGTGTTTTTGAGTAGTAGTTATGTGTCCTAGGGCCTTGGAATTTTTCTAGGGAAGTAGGCCATGACTTAGTTCCTAAAGAAAACTTTGAGGCATCCAAAGTCATGAACGATGGATTGAATCATTGTAAATTACCTTTGGAGTGTAAGAAAGGATGTTAGTTTCATCACAAGGTTTGTATCATTAGGTATGGGTCTCAATGTCTTGATATGGCTGAGGGGGGATGGAACCTAAGACTTAGGTGAAGTAGAAAAATTAGAGTAATCTAGGGCCAAACATGATGCTTCAAACCATGATGCCCAACCTCTTGAGGTTTTCAGTAGGTTTTATGGCTCAAGGGTCATGAATGACACCTCAAATGACCATAGATGACCTCTTGAGTGGATCTTTGGCCTTAAAGTTGGGATATGGGCATCATTAGGAGATTTTGAGAACTAGGTATGCATCTTGGGTCCTTGGACATGATTTAGAGAGAAATCCATGCCATAGGTCCTAAAGGAATCATCCAGAAATTCAGATCCATCAATGACATCTTGAACGACCACAAAGGACCTTTTTGGGTTATCCTTGATCTCTATATGGGGATAGTGGCATTATGATTTTTTCAACATTAAGTATGAGTCTCTAGACCTTGGATATGGTAAGGAGAAAAAACTCAATAGTTGGTCCCTAAAGGAAGCTTATAGGCTTCTTGGGCCAAGAATGACACCTTGAACCACACAAATGACCTATTGAGGGAAATATTTGCCTCCAACTAGGTATATAGGTACCACTAGAACTTTTCAGCACTGGATATGGGTATCAGGGCTCTGAACATGTCTAATGAAGGAAACATGATGGTTAGTACCTAAAATAAGTTTATATCCATTCATGGCCAAAAGGATACCTCCAACAACCATGAATCATGCATGCTCATAAAACACTTGAGTTTTTCTCACAAGTCATTATCACTCAAATGTTACGATGAAAACAAAGTTACTTTTTCCATTATTATGATTTATTTGAATACTTTAAATGCACTACCTTCACAAATACTAAGGGATCACTTTGATTTGTATTGCATGCATGAGTAGTTTTGTTTTCTAATTTCCAATGAGACTTTTAATTATAAATCAATGCAAACCATTTCTTTTGAAGTTTTAAGGAATGATTGACATTCAATTCTCAAAACAAACATCCATAAGTTTTGGGGCATGATTCACGATGGATCCTTCTCGAACAATTTCATTTTGTTGGCCTCCTTTAGAACCATGTGTTATTCTAGAAATTCTTACTGAGCAACAATTTTTTTTGCCATTATCTATTTCTAGTGACATGTAGGATTAGGTTGGTAATAAGAAATTGGGATGCCAATTGTCATAATAATTATTAGTGATAGATTATGTTGGCCCATATGAATGTACATTTTTAAGTGACAACTTAACTCTATTATTTTAGGTAGCTCAATAATTTAAACCATCAAACAATCTAGATGAATCCATTTTTTTTAGTATGTCTTTCAAATGATTAAAACAATAGGAGAAATATGCTATGACATATATTATATTTGAACTATTATGGAGGTCTTCCATGTTTGAATCTAGATCTTACTCATTCAACCACTATATTATTAATTTTAGTTAGGTTATATATTATTAATATTAATAGGTTTATCAAGTAATTTGGGTTGTGTAAGGGTTTAGTTATGATTTAGGGGGATGGGGGTAACCATAATAAGTAGTTTTAACTTGTATTATTTGTTAAGGATAACCGTGATTCAGTCTTTTTTGGATTAGTGCAAACATGATTGGTTAGCAACACTCTACATATTGTTTAAATAGTGCATTCAGTTGGATGTGTGAACATTGTCATCAAACGATGATGTAATATATGTTACATTATCTCTTTTACCTTTCTAATCCAAGCATATCTTCTTAGTTATAGGTTCACCTCTAATGATGATGTATTATAGGGTGCATTATCTCCTTTACCCTAATGATTCACACATATGCTTAGTTGTAGATTCACCAAATGAGCCAATGTGGAACAATTTAGATGTCATGTTGGCTTTGGGAGGTCACATACATTATGTTGATTCATTTCCTATTTATTAGATTAGGTCCTCAAATCCTTAAAGATGATTAATTTTGATACTTAAACCATATGTACACATTCACCTCATAAATTTTTATCTCTAAGAATCCCTTCTCGACACTTAGAATACTTGTTTATTGAATTACTAGAGACTCAACCATGCCGCCACACAAATCATCCAATTAGGGATCTCAAACAACTCAAGATAGCGATAATTTTAGAGTCCTTTGGTGGTTTCCACCTAATGTGTGTCATACTCTCTCCATAACCATATCAAGTGTATAAGTATTCCTAAAATTGGTTGACTTGACACCTAGACAATCAAATTGTGCACATGGGCATTCTACAATACATGAAGTCATTTTTCATCATTCATAGTGGTGGACTCACACTCTAGAAATCCATCTTCGTTGATTTCCTACATTCTCTATCCATTGATGCACATTCCCCTAGTCTTATGTGCATTCTAATAAGTTCCCTATAAACAAGAGGGCTAACATTTATGGACTATAGAGAGATAGAGACTAAAGATAAAAATCATGTAAAGGATTGAAAGGTGTGGCACAAGTTAGATTTTAGGTAGTATATTATTTTTTTTGTTCTATGCTTGAAATCTTGAGAATTACATCAATGGCGTGCACATATGCATAAAGAGTTCCTCTCTAAGAGAAGTTTTTGTAGGTGAGCAATATTTTATTGTGATTCAAATCCTACTACATTCACAATATATAGTTTTTAACCTAAATTAGTGGCTTCTTTATTTTCATTGTTCACACATGTGAATACCTTAGGTAAATCCTTAGAGAACTACTAGAATAGTGAATTGGTTTAGTACAATTACCTAGATAAGGCTAAAACATATATGTCATATGTTTAAGAATGTTTTTCAATCCTCATTTCAGATGCATTTTTTATAGGTTTTCATGCCAATTACTTCTCCTTGCTATTTCATGGTTTGGTTTGATTTCATTTCATTTTTTGGCATTTTCTTTGATCAATAGGTTTCGTTTTATTCAAAACCCAAAAAACCTAGAGTATATAATTGCCATTCAAACTACTATTCATTTTATGAAAAATTTAAAACCCTTTGACACTTTTAAAGAAAAATATGCTTGCACATACCCTTAAGAAGTTAATATTTTCATGTAAGATTTTAACAAAGTACTATAGTCTCAGATATTTACTCAAAAAATATTGAAACTCCTACATATCCATAAACTCACCCATTACTACTTTTTTCACCAAACCCAAAAAATATTGAAACTCCTACATATCCATAAACTTACCCATTACCACTTTTTCCACCAATGTGTGTAGGCATCCATGAGCACCCCATACTTTTTTGTAATCCCTTAAATGTTTAAAGATTTAAAATGATCAAGTATATGTGTAGAAATCCATGAACAACCCATTATAAATTTTTCTAAGTCCTTAAATGTTTTATGATTTAAAATTATCAAGTATTTATGTTATTTAAACATCAATTAAATAGTAGCATTATAATATATGAATATGAAAAATTATTTAAATTAATATTATGAGAAACATCATTTTATTATATTAAAATATATAAAAAATTATATTAATTACATAATTATAATTATATTAGATCATAAGTTTTTTTTAAACTTAATTTGTTTTTTATATCAATTATTTTTTAAATATATATTTTTCATTAATTTTTTTAATTTTAATTAAAAAAATAAGTTTAAAAATCTATATTAAAATAATTACGCCACCATTTTTACTTCAATTATTATTTACTGGGTGAGATTTTTACGCCGTTGATTATTTCGACGTTCACCAACCACGAGTGACTTGTGGCTGTGCTAATTTATATATAGAGAGAAGTGATTTACTTAATTATATATCACATATGTCTTCAATTGAAGAAGAAAGTTAAAAACACTATTTTTATTATTTAAAATATATAACATGATAAATATAATAATATATATAATTTGAGGAAAATTAAAAATTTGATAAAATAAAATATAATATTATTAATAATTTTAAAAATTAAATTAAATTTTAAATTAAAAAAATAATAATAACAATTTCAAAAAAATAGAAGGTTAAAAACACTATTTTTATTATTTAAAATATATAACATGATAAATATAATAATATATATAATTTGATGAAAATAAAAAAAATAAAAAAATTAAATATAATATTATTAATAATTAAATTAAAAATAATAATAATTTATTTTTAAAAAAGTATACATACACTATTTCTCCTTAGAACATGTGATTTTTTTAGAAGAAAATACATGTTCTTAACTATTAAGCCCACTCAAACTATATAAATAATAACAATTTCAAAAATATTGTAAAAACAATTATTAAGATATAAAATATTAAATTTAATTAAATTTAATAATAATAATAATAATAATAATTTCAAAAATTACAAGGTTAAAACCACTATTTTTATTATTTAAAATATATAACATGATAAATATAATAATATATATAATTTGATGAAAATTAAAAATTTGAAAAAATTAAATATAATATTATTAATAATTTAAAAAATTAAATTTTAAATTAAAATAATAATAATAACAGTTTCAAAGAAGGTTAAAAATACTATTTTTATTATTTAAAATATATAACATCATAAATATAATAATATATATATAATTTGATGAAAATTAAAAATTTGAAAAAAATGAAATATAATATTATTAATAATTTTAAAAATTAAATTAAATTAAAAGTAATAACAATCTATTTTTAAGGTCACTGCAGACATCAAATTGGTGTATAAGACTCCTTCTGGATTTGACTCTTAAAGTTTATGGAGGTATACACATCCTACACTTTCTAGATTTGAACATGTGATTTCTTAGGAGGAAACATATGTTCTTAATCATTAAGCTCACTCACACTGTATAAATAATAACAATTTCAAAAATATTGTAAAAACAATTATTAAAATATAAAATATTAAAAAATAAAAATAAATAATTTATATGTAAAAACATTCAAAACATTGAATATCAATATTTTAAAATATATATGCTTTATAATTAAAAAAAAAAAAAATCAATAAACAAAGTTTTAAAAAATTATTAACATTTTATAATTAATTGTAATTAAGAAAAAATAAAAAAATCAAAATATAATATTTAAGAATAATTTGTTGGAAATCCAAATATTCAAATTTGAATATCAATATTTTAAAACATATGTGATCTATAATTAAAACAAAAAATTCAATAAACAACATTTAAAAAAAATGGTTGACATTTTATAATTAAAAAAAATTAAAAAAATCAAAATATAATATTTAAGAATAATTTGTTGAAAATCCAAAAGTTCAAAATGAAAAATTTGTTGTTGATTTATAATTAAGAAAACTAAAAAAAGGAAAAACCAGTGCTAACGGCATTAGTGCCTATGAATAAATACGAATACTTTAAGAAATATCGAAGCCTCCTCATCGTGGGCGAGCCTCCCACACCACAGGGGATTAGGTAGACGAGTAAAGCCATCAAACCAATCTAAACAGCCAAGCCATTCCTCTATTATAAATGCTCCGGTCACTGGCTACGGTCATCGGCTACGGGTGCCTTTTCGTCTACTAGATTTTATTTTCTTCACCGATATCCGGATTCCTATTATAATATGATGATGCACCAGATGAGGCACCTAATAAATAGCTATGCCTGCAGGAAAGAACATATCCGTTGTGAATAGTTGTTGTAAGGAGTTCTCGAAAGGTGGTGGTGTGATATAGGGGATGCTTTCCTTGCTTGTAGGTAGAGGGTCCAGGAGTTGTTGGTATTTTAGAAAAAAAAATTCAAAAACTAAAAATATTGTTTTTAAAAAAATAATATTTTTTTAAACTTTTAGGTTGTGTCAATAATTTGGGTTTAGAAAATTTATGATGTCTTCAAGTTTATTGGGGGGTGAAACCTTTATCCAAGGAGTGTCTATCTTTTTTAGGAGAATAACAAAGGTGCTATCTAACCACCCAAACTACAATCTCTAAACACTTTTTAAAAAGAATATTAATTATAAAACTACATTGTATATTGTAAGATATTATATATTGTAAGATACAAGGTAAAATAAATGACAAAATACAACCTCACCTAACCAAAAAACACCTTTTAAAAAGAATATTAATTATAAAACTACATTGTATATTGTAAGATACAAGGTAAAATAAATGACAAAAAACAACCTCACCTAACCAAAAAAACAAAATTGCTTAGTAATAATTGTGTTCTTCATATACACAAAAACAAAACTACTTAGTAATAATTGTGATAGTCATGTACATTTCCTTTACAAGTGCTTTTTAAATAATTAGAACTTTCATATATGAGAATGAAGATGAGATAAATATTAGAGAAAAAGTATATAAAAATGAGAGTGGAGTAAATATTAAAGGAAAGGTATATATAAAAATGAGAATAGAACAAATATTAGAGGAAAAATATATAAAAATGAGAATGAAGTAAAAATTAAAAGAAATGTATATGTATGAGGGTGAGGATGGAACAAATATTAAAAAAATATGAAAGTGAGGATGGAACAAATATTAAAAAAATATGAAAGTGAGGTGAGCAAATATTAAAGGAAAAGTATATACGTTTTTCTGATATTTAACCCACCCCAAGGTTACTCTAATATTTGCCCAGCCCAGCCCCACCCTCAAAACTCAAAAGTACTTTTTGCATTTTTGTTTTAGGACTTACTCTAATTTTGGAAGGGAAAAGAATATTACTTGAGCATTTATCACTGTTCGATCTCCTCCTGCAAACGGAATATTACTTTACTTTAGCATTTATCACTGTTCGATCTCCTCCAGCACAAGCGCGGAATGAAACGATTGTTCT
>ML783371.1:731921-747907 GCA_009831015.1 Picea engelmannii | reverse complement strand
GTTTTCATTATAGTCTTTTTTATTTTAGAGTTAGAGTTAGTTATGAATTTTTTTATGATGTTAAGTAATGATGAAGGATTTTTATTATAATTTAATTATCAATTGATAGTGAGGATAGTTATCATTAAGTGCTATTTGTTAATGTGTGTTGATTTATCATTATTATTCAAAAAAATTCACATCAATAAATATTGATGGTTTATATGGGGTTAGATTTTCACTCTTACGATGTTTTAGAGTTTTGGGTGGTTAACCACCTACAACCCTTAATGAGATCATATAACTTTTAATAAATAAATAAATAAATAAATTATTATTTAAATTGTATAAACTTAGAATCCTTAATTTTAAATTATATTTTTAATAAAACTTAAAAAAAAATTATATTAAATTATTTTAATAAAGTATCCCTTCTCCATTAACTTAATCATATTATATAGAAAATAATAGATAGATGAATTAAGAAAAGCTTAACTTACTATATATAGAAAATAGATAAATAAATTAAGAAAATACATAGTTGTTTATTGCAATGGAGGTTATCAAAACGGCTGAGTGTTAACCCTCTACTAATAATGCATACAAACTTTCTTAAATATGGATCTCTATAAATATGGTAGTATTGTAAACTTCAACCCTATAATTGTAAAAGGAGTGTTGTAATTTTTAAAGGGGGTTATATATTCACTATCTATTTCCACTTAGAACTATAATAACTTTGTATATATATTTTGAGGTTTATTTGGCAGAAATTTGGGTTTTTGGGTTTTTATATATATGGGAACTTGTTAGAAAATGTTGATGGGTCAAAATGGTTTGTCAAGCGTAAGGGAAAATGTTTTATGGCAAGTTTTAATTAGACTAGTTTTCCATTGGAATAAAAAATTCTTACCAGTATGTAAGTCTGGTTGCCACTAAGAATTAAGAAAAAAAGGGAAAGATAATAAATTATCTCTCAAATAACTCTTACTAATCTAAATCTAATCTAATTAAAATAAAACTATATAATTTAACTATTTCTAAGATATCTAGAAAAATATCATTTCTAACAAATAAATACAACATAAAATAATATTATTAATTGCAAAATTAATTCATGTCAATCAATAATATATTAGTGTTAGAAATAAATACAACATAAAATAATATTATTGATTGCAAAATTAATTCATGTCAATCAATAATATGTTAGAACAATAACCCTACATATGAAATCACAAATAATTGCAGATTGAATATGTAACATTCATGAGACACCAATGGGTTATCATCTGATAGGTCTATCGTATTTTGATGGTTAGAAAGGGGTGTGAAAAAAGGTAAGGTTAAAACTGGATGGCAAACTCCAAAAAATTAATAAAATAATCCTTAGTTCGAAGGCATGGCTAGGAAGGTAATTTCCAAAATCACTCAGCCTGAAAATAATAACAAAATAATTTCAGGTTGGTAAATGCAAAACAAACCCAATCGGGCTTCGGAATTTGATGGTAAGTGTTGAGCAGTGTATGCCAAGCCCGATGGGGGTGAGCCTCAAAATAAAATAAATAAAAATAAAATAAAAAAATAACTAAAATATCAAATAAAATGCATAATTTATTTTTAGAAATATAAAAATAAAATTTAAATAAAATATATAAAATAAAATGAATAAATAAAACTTAACTATAAATTTATGGGAAATTTGAAAAAAAATAAACAATAAAATATCTGAAATTAATAATAAAATACAATTTTGGGAATTTGAAAAAACAAAAACAATAAAAATTAATAATAAAACACAATTTTGGGCCTTAGAGATTTTTGGGGAAAAACTGTATGATGATTAAAAGCATGGTAAAAGTAATATCCAAATATAAAGGTAATTCACTAAATTAAAAGTAATTTCTAAAAAATAATTAAATATATATTCATGGTGTATGACATATTCTCAATTTAGAAAGTTCAAGATATATTAAGTTTGATAATAAAGTTCTTCTTCATATAGTAAATTTTCAATAAAATAATGATAAATAAATATGTATGCGAAGTAGAAAATTAAAAACCATTTGTAGATTTAGAAAATCATGGGTAAAATAAAATAAATAGGAATAAAATAAATAAAATTTTACAAATTTTTATATACAAAATAAATTTTGGATGTAGTTGGGGCAAAATAGGCTTGGTTCCGCACTAATCAAGTTTCCATTACTGGTTCAAGTTTCACACTTGGGTTAGTACCTAAAGATCAAAATAAGAAACAAAGCATATCATTCAAACTCCAAATATCTAAATTTATGGATGTTTGGTATCCACATAAAGTGTATTCCTTTGAACAAATATGGATGAGGGAATGACATGGAATAACACAAGATAATTGGTAGGAAAGGTCAACACGACATAGAGGGAATGACATGGAATAACACAAGATAATTGGAATCATGGATGACTCCTCATACATCATGTTAGATAGCATGTAACATGACACATCATATGCCACATGAGTTCAAGAGTAGGTAAGACTCTCGGAAGATGATTCATATGATACGCAAGATGTCAAGTCATGGATAGTCACACTGAGATAAATATAGCACTAACCAGGGTCAGATAAGAGACATGTAGCCATAGGGTGATAGGATGACACATCATACAACTCGTCACATGTTATCACCACATAAGGTGACCCATAGAATGAAAGGGAGCTTAATGTCAGTTTGGGATGTGGAAAAATTCAATATGATAAAGGGAATATTGATAGTATCTTAGGCCTTGGGTTTTGAAAATTTCAAAATATAGGATAAACCAACTTTTTGATAAGAGGAGCTTGATAGAAATCACTCGATAGGATTCACAAGATAAGTGGTCTGATAGGTCTTGCAGAGTGGGAAAGCCCAAAATGTTGAGCCCTATGAAGATCATTTGGTTGGCTCGTGGAAAATATAACATGGACTACACACTTTGATGGAGCCCATCTACAAAGATAATTCCAATTGGCCCATCGAGTTTTGGGTTTCAAGAACTAGGATGTGAAAAAGGTGGTCTAACTTCTCGATGAGAGGAATCTGAATAGGTGGTTTTGACAGCCTTGTATTCTTTGCATCTCAGGGAGAACTATGAGAAAATGGTAAAACATCTCCTCGATGGGGAATATCTCGACGAGGTAAGATCCCGATGGTCAATGTTCCCTATAAGGATCAAGGTTCTACATGAGGGTCAAAATAAGGATCAGGGTTCCGGAAATAGTAAACCTTGGGTTTGGCGTAGAAATGATGGTGATAAGTCAAATATAGATGAGGTTCAAGACAATTGATCTATAAATTGTCATGGATATTCCATTGGAATAGTTCATTACAACAAATATTATAAATAAAACTGAAATCTACACTATGAAGGTTATTAATTTAGATTCCATAATATTTAGTTATTTATTTTCTGCTTATGCATGAGATAGGTAAAATGTGGAAAATAGAGAATAGTAAAATACAATAATGCACCATCCACAAAACAGTACAAGTATTTTCTCTGGGAAACCCTTACAAGATAAAACTCAGATAGAAGGTGAGGTTGCTCTATTCTCTTTTCTTTGGTATGGAAATAATGCAAGTACAAATGAGAAGTCACTCTTTATGGAGTTACCTAAGACCTGTAGCCTACTAGGATGCTACAGAACATTAACCCCCTCTGTTATGTTGTCTAATTTCCCACTCTTAGTTGTTCTACTTTGATTTGGAACAAAATACATTAACATATAATGGATTCCCTTCTCCTCCTAGTGACCCAGTATTTAACATAGCCCAATAGTCGTCTATGGTTAGGGTTTTGACTTCCTCAACCCTAAATTGTGATAAGGTTTTGTACCTTATAGAATATTCTTGAAAGTAATCACATGGATAGCCCCATATGCATGATTAAAGGGGCTGATGTGGCATCCTCTCGTACCATGGTGGTCAACATGGTAGGTCAACTTGTGGAAGACATAACTTTTTCATACGAGCTCTGGTTAACACAATTTTTGCATCTTTGGAAAGGTCTCGATATTTAGAATAGAATTGTGAGGTCCAAGTTATGATAGGAAATGTTTTACCCTAAAAATTCCATTTGATGGCTCAAAATGGCTCTAGAAGGTTTCAAACCCCAATATTCCAAACTGGGACTCGCTATTAAAATGACCCTGCAAGATGATTCCTCTAATTTTTTCCACTCTAAAAGCATAAAGATAGATGAAAAATAATATAATGATCCAATCCAGATCAACATTTAAAACATAATTCTGAATTTTTGCTTCAATGACATTCAAGATCTGATAAGAGAGAAGTCGTGTAAAAAAGAAGAAGATTAAGAGCCTCCCACATGCATTTTAGAGCTGAAGCAGTTATGTAAATAAATATAAGGTTTCCTGAGGTACACTTGAGTTTTTCATCTCATTTCATCGATCAATGACCTTGCTCTTGAGTTCCCTCTGTGTTTTGTGAACAAATGCACATGATCTTCTATTTCAACATGATTTTCTGAAGACTTAAAATAGAAAAGTGTCTGATAAAGAACATGTCTCTATAAACCTTCTACTGCAACCACAGAAAGAATAATATTTGTTAGGTAGGAAGAGAATATTGGTTAGTGCTTCATAAATGTCATATTCTTTCCTAGTAAAAAGTCTATAAAAAAGAATTGGGTTTATCTGAAAATGAGGAAATGAAAAGGAGGAATTCCTTAGAAGCAAGTGGCTTATTGTGAACAGTCTATTGTTGTAACAAAATGTCATGAAAGATGCATTTATTTAATATCTAACTCTCAAAATCAATAAAAGATCTCATAATTCTAGTTATGGATATTAAACCAAGAAATCTTATTAACATGTGAGAGCTTGAACATGAATTGAAAACAACAAGTACAATATACAAAGTGTAATATGTTCTTTATTCAAATCAACCATTCACTTCTCCCTGATCTATTGAGATGATATTACAAGTTGATGTACAAGGAAACAATTAATCCTTAAAAGAAAATCTTCTTCAAGTCATAGAACATCAAAACCTTTATTTATTTATTATTTACACTCTTTAAATGATTTAACACATTACCCACAATCTTGTTTTATATTATAAAAGGAGAAGATAATTTTGTTTTATATTATAAAAGGAAAAGATGATTTTGTTTTATATTATAAAAGGAAAAGATGGAAGAAGGGATGCAAAATTACCTTCATGAAAGAACAAATTACTAATTAGAGTGACGTGTACATCAATTTTTTCACATTACGGACAATCTTGCTTGGATATTATAAAAGGAAAAGATGGGAGAAGATGAAAAACTAAAAAGTCATGAAACGACAAATTACTAATCTCTAAAATGTAAAACCGGCCATATTAAGTATAAAGTTATCAAACTTCACTCTGTCACATTTTATATAAGATAATCACTTTCCCATGAAAAAGCTCTAAAATGTAAAATCAGTCAAATGAAGTATAAAGTTATCAAGGTTTCATTTGATATTAATGCACTTTTACTCAGTCACACTTTATATAGGATAATCACTTGGCTTTGAAAACTAGATTTTTCATACTCAGCGGCAACTTTAAAAGATTTTTAGGGAATAAATGCCATGACTACTAATAATTTATAGCAACATATCCACACTTTAGACATCATATACAAAGTTTTTTTGACCGCAATTATATCCTACAATATTGTGTGTTGCATCTTCCTTATCATTCCAGTGCCTCTTCCTTATTTCTCAAGGACTATAGATGATTTTTTAGTTATCCGTGAATAAGTAAGTAATCACATGGTTGTATTAAAGGGATTTGAAAAAATGAATTATTTTTGGTTTATGTAGCTTAAATTAGTAAGTTTGTGAAAACAAATCTAGATTTAAAGAAACCACATCAAATAACACTTAACACATAGGTGAAGAAAAGAAATTCCTTCTAAAAAAATCAAATAGCATACATATAAATGTGTGTTTTATAATGTGCTTGTATTTTATAAGACACACATTATATAGACATAATTATGAATGTGATTTTTCATCTTTTTCCAAAGCAAAACCATGACAAACCTCCTAAACAAGGTTAGGAATTATAATTAGGATGTATATAATATTAATTACACTATGATAATTGGTAACTAAGCTATAGAGGTCCTTAACTAGATCACTGGTCTTTGATTCTCACTATAGGAGTATAGGACTTAAAAGAAACATTTTGGAAATTTCTTTATTTATTTTCACCCATGTACCATGATTTGGGCTACATGAACCATACCTAGGGAAAAAAACCTCAAAGTGTTGGACATAGCCCACTTGTAGATCAAAGATTTTGTTGTGCCAGGCATCAACAACCTCATTTTTCTTGTATATTTACTTGTAAAGCATTTCTCCAAGAAAATGGAGTCTCCTTTGCTCTTCTATAAAAATTCCTTGGATTGAATTTTTCTTAATGGTTGATCGTCGATTACCCCTATTTAAGCATTCCTTTCTAATTCACTTAGGTGTGATTGGAATTGCATTTTTTGTTCTTAACATTTGGGAAAATTTTGAAGATAAGTTTTGGTCATTCAACAAGTTAGTATAAACTCCTCTGGTGTATATCAGAGAAGTTCCCCTCAAGTGCTCTGGTACCCATATGAGGACTTCCCTTAAACCCCTCTAAAACACTTATTTGACCCTCGTGCAACCTCACACAAACTCATCTGGTATCAGTGGAGGAGTTCCCATATTATCCTTGGATATGCATTGGCATACTTCACATTAGTGCCTCTAGTATACACAGGAGAATTTCGCACCATGTTCTCCAGTGTATACCAGGAACCTTTCTATTAACATCTTTGGTTCACACTAGAGGAATTCTCAACATATTTTCTAATTCGATATTTTAATCTCCCTCAGTCTACTTTATTTCACATTAGGGATATAAAGGGGTGCTCTCCCTCGAACATAATCCATAGTTATTTCGAGCACCCATGAAGAATAGGAGCATCGAGTGTTGACAGTTCGATATCTTGAATCACTTCCCCCATTAAAGTTGATACCCCTTGGCCTACAACTGCTTCCCATGTAGTCATTTCTTCTAGATATGCCCTAATCATCATCACTATCTATCAAATTTTAGGGTTAGGGTTTTAATTGTTATCTGGGGTGTTTTGACATGATTTAATCGATCGTCCATTATAATACCATTACCCTGCCATCATTCCAGTCTCGGCCCCTATGTATCCTCCTCCATGGAACATTCTTCTGTACCCTAATTTCCTCACGACAGCCTGTTATTAGGTCCCTCCTCATCCTAATCCTTTCTCAAGCCTTAACACAACGACCTTACATAACCCATAGCTGTTACAACAAATTTTTCCTCACCCCATGCAACTTGCTTGGCTGGCATTTCTATTTCCCTATGTAGACTTGAAGTCCCCTTTTGTACCTTCCAGAGCCAAAAAAGCACATTTTTCCACATATATGTGCCCTATGAGTTAGACAACAAGCGTATACATAGGTTGCTCCACTACATCCCACGTACATTGGGTTTGATGCTCAAAATAAAAAATTATATCGAGTTTCCATGCCATGTCACGAGATCCATGATCCTTGACCTTACACATACTGGAAACGCTCCAAATCGACCCTTCATTTCCATTTGAAGGCTATAAATTGAGCCATATCCAAGCCTTGGAAAAAAGGAGAGGATTCAAATTTGAGAGAAAAGATACTTTGGAGAAATTTCACTTCATATTGAGTCTGCATCCCTTTATCATTGAACTTATGAACTCATTGTTCAACCCTCAAGTTCTTCCTTCTTTGTGATGGAGAACCTCATTGTCTCCTTTATATGAGCTTGCCTTTGGTGGATGATTGAAGTGTTGGAGGCCCAATTGGAGGAACTTAATTTCTCGGTTCTGAGATGTGTCCTTACAGAAGTTTGTCACCAATATACTTATGTTGATTACTTCAATAGAAATACTCTTTTCTTGTCCAATTGATATCTTGCAAATATTTGAATTATTATTCCATGCGAATATTTTTCATGTATGTTAATGGATTATGCTAATATATATGCTAACATTATATATTATCACCATATGCTTATGTATCTTGGTTTTTGAGGAGAGGTTGCGGGTATAAAGCTTTGAGTTGCATGATCAACGTTGGTCTTCATGGAACGTTCGGGTGAGGTAGGCTCTTGGCCTTGTCTTGTTATCGTTTCATTTACACAACATACTTGGGATTAGAGTTGATTTATGCATGTCATTCCATCTATTGTGGTTTACCCCATGCCATAGATATTTTTTCCTCGTAACAGAATTTGCGACCATACTAGGGATTGAAGATCTTTTTTTGGGGGGGGGTGGATTGTTTTTCTCCTTGACTTTCTCTCTGTTAGCCTAAGTTTCCTTGTTGCATGATTGCTTGACAACCTATTTTTACTTTGCATCTGAGTTTCTTGTCTTAATCATTTCTCTGGAAATGTTTTACTATATATACGTGGTTTTTCCCTTGACACACGCAAACATACACGAGATGTCCTTTTGTAGAGCGCGTACATACGCGAGTTTTTCTCAATCAGTCGCGTACACCATCTCTTTAGGCTTACTGGATGAGTTTGGTGTTTTCTAGGTGAGTTTGGTTTATTGTTGAGTCTTCTTGGGTCTTGGTTCTAACTGTTAAGTGCTTACAGACTGATAGGAAACCTTCTTATTGTTTAATTTTTGGGAGGTATTATTTCTTATCATATTTTTCATTGGTTGTCCTTGCACATTGGTCTAAGTGTTTTCTTCTTGGTATCCTACTTGGATTGTCTCTTTTTTCTTGCAATAGGGTCTATATGTGAAATTTCTATTCAGTCCTTGCATTTTCTTTTCTTTATATCGAAAATACAAAAAAATTGCTCATTTTGCATTATGGCATTTTTTCTTTTGATTACTTAGTATTAATTTTGACACATGTGGAAGGATTGCATTTCATTGAAATTGTAGAAATTGCATTGAAATTTTCATTTAAAATATTACCATCTCTTGAGAATTTAATATTAGGACTTAGCATTGTTTTTTATATTCACTTCTTTTATATGTTGAGTCGCAATACTATCAATTTAATGACCACACCTCTTGAGTAAATAAAATCCATTAAAAGTAATGTTGATTAACTGAAATTGATTAGAAACGATTTTATTTTTAGAGTACACAAACAAGTATAGGACATAGGGCCTTGGAATAAGATTTTGTGAGTAAACTTCTCCAAGGCTATTAAACTAAACATATGTGTCTGACCAAGGAGTGGTGAAACCCATTGTGTAATTAGTGATTTCATGAGGCTCTTCTCACACTAGATTTAAGCACAAGGTCGAGCGAATTTGGTTGTAGAGATAGCCCTCTAATACCTTCTTAGCGTTAGAGATGTTTCTATGGTTCTATTCGTATTTAGGGGTCTTGCTAGTACCTTTACCTCCATGAGAGGTGATGCTTTCAAGATTCTAGGCTTTGTTACCCTTCCCATACAGTGGACCGGACTTATGACTGTTCACTTGCGCATTGGTTATATTGTGGTGACTCTAGTTGTTTGACATAGGTAGCCACATAGGTTACTTGTAGGGGTTATTCTACAGGTACCCTGAGTCAGATAAGGTTTGGACAACACACGACCTTTAGGGAGGATTACCTCTCTAGGGGGATCTCATTGATTGCATTGTCAAGCCCATGAGGACCCATATAACTTATTATGATACCTCCAATATTTTGAAGGGAGTCTCAGGCCCCTCTTGGGCGAGGAATACGTATCCTGTCATCATTCTAGTCTCGGCCCCTATGTATCCTCCTCCATGGAACATTCTCCTGTACCCTAATTTCCTCACAACAACCTATTATTAGGTCCCTCCTCATCCTAATCCTTTCCCAAGCCTTACCACAACGACCTTAGCGTAACCCATAGTTGTTACAAAAAAAAATTCCCCACCCCATGCAACTTGCTTAGATGGAATTTCTATTTCCCTATGTAGACTTGAAGTCCCCTTTTGTACCTTCCAGATCCAAAAAAGCACATTTTTCCACATATATGTGCCCTATGAGTTAGACAATAAGCATATACGCAGGTTGCTCCACTACATCCCACGTACATTGGGTTCGATGCTCAAAATTAAAAATTATATCGAGTTTCCATGCCATGTCACGAGATCCATGATCCTTGACCTTACACATACTGGAAACGCTCCAAATCAGCCCTTCATTTCCATTTGAAGGCTATAAATTGAGCCATATCCAAGCCTTGGAAAAAAGGAGAGAATTCAAATTTGAGAGAAAAGATACTCTGGAGAAATTTCACTTCATATTGAGTTTGCATCCCTTTATCATTGAACTTATGAACTCATTGTTCAACCCCCAAGCTCTTCCTTCTTTGTGATGGAGAACCTCATTGTCTCCTTTATATGAGCTTGCCTTTGGTGGATGATTGAAGTGTTGGAGGCCCAACTAGAGGAACTTAGTTTCTCGGTTCCGAGATGTGTCCTTACAGAAGTTTGTCACCAATATACTTATGTTGATTACTTTAATAGAAATACTATTTTCTTCTCCAATTGATATCTTGGAAATATTTGAATTATTATTCCATGTGAATATTTTTCATGTATGTTAATGGATTATGTTAATATATATGCTAGCATTATATATTATCACCATATTCTTATGTATCTTGTTTTTTTAGGAGAGGTCGCAGGTATAAAACTTTGAGTTGCATGATCAACAATGGTCTTCATGGAACGTTCGGGTGAGGTAGGCTCTTGGCCTTGTCTTGTTATCGTTTCATTTACACAACATACTTGGGATTAGAGTTGATTTATGCATGTCATTATGGCTATTGTGGTTTACCCCATGTCATAGATATATTTTCCTCGTAATAGAATTGGCGACAATACTAGGGATTGAAGANGGGGGGGGGGGGTTTGGATTGTTTTTCTCCTTGACTTTCTCTCTGTTACCCCGAGTTTCCTTGTTGCTTGATTGCTCAACAACCTATTTTTACTTTACATCTGAGTTTATTGTCTTAATCATTTCCCTGGAAATGTTTTACTATATATACGTGTTTTTTCCCTTGACACACACATACATACACGAGATGTCCTTCTGTAGAGCGCGTACATACACAATTTTTTCTCAATCAGTCGTGTACACCATCTCTTTAGGCTTACTGGATGATTTTGGTGTTTTCTGGGTGAGTTTGGTTTATTGTTGAGTCTTCTTGGGTCTTGGTCCTATTTGTTAAGTGCTTACAGAGTGATAGGAAACCTTTTTATTGTTTAATTTTTGGGAGGTATTCTTTCTTATCATATTTTTCATTGGTTGTCCTTGCACATTGGTCTGAGTGTTTGTTTCTTGGTATCCTACTTGGATTGTCTCTTTTTTCTTGCAATAGGGTCTATATGTGAAGTTTTTATTTAGTCCTTGCATTTTCTTTTCTTTATATCAAAAATACAAAAAATTTGCTCATTTTGCATTATGGCATTTTTTCTTTTGATTACTTAGTATTAATTTTGACACATGTGGATGGATTGCATTTCATTGAAATTGTAGAAATTGCATTGAAATTTTCATTTAAAATATTACCATCTCTTGAGAATTTAATATTAGGACTTAGCATTGTTTTTTATATTCACTTATTTTATATGTTGAGTCGTAATACTATCAGTTTCATGAAAACACCTCTTGAGTAAATAAAATCCATTAAAAGTAATGTTGATTAACTAAAATTGATTAGAAACGATTTTATTTTTAGAGTACACAAACAAGTATAGGACATAGGGCCTTGGAATAAGATTTTGTGAGTAAACTTCTCCAAGGCTATTAAACTAAAGATATGTGTCTAACCAAGGAGTGGTGAAACCCATTATGTAATTAGTGATTTCATGAGGCTCTGCTCACACTGGATTTAAGCACAAGGTCGCGCAAATTTGGTTGCAGAGATAGCCCTCTAATACCTTCTTAGCGTCAGAGATGTTTCTGTGGTTCTATTCGTATTTGGGGGTCTTGCTAGTACCTTTACCTCCGTGAGAGGTAGTGCTATCAATATTCTGGGCTTTGTTACCCTTCCCATACAGTGGACCGAACTTATGACTATTCACCTGCACATTGTTTATATTGTGGTGACTCTAGTTTTTTGACATAGGTAGCCACATAGGTTACTTGTAGGGGTTATTCTACAGGTACCCTAAGTCAGATAAGATTCAGACAACACATGACCTTTAGGGAGGATTACCTCTCTGGGGGGGTCTCATTGATTGCATTGTCAAGCCCATGAGGGTCCATATAACTGATTCTGATACCTCCAATATTTTGAAGGGAGTCTCAGGCCCCTCTTGGGCGAGGAATACTTACTCTAGTGAGGGAATCCTCTTTTCATCCATTATATCTTGTTTGTGTGAATTTGGCCTTTTTTTGGGGGGGTGTGCTCTCTGATTGTTAGTTGGCCCTAGGATTTGGTTTCATATCTCAATTCTTGATTCATCATGGAGCAATACCATCCTCCTCCCAGGTCTCACCGTTTGTTGAAGTTACCACCACATTTTGAGTCTTTACCGAAATTTCCTTCTAAAAGGTGTAAAGTTAATAAACGTGGTACATATATCTCCACCTCCCAGACTTGTGATTATCCAGTTATGAGTATCGAGTCAAATGTGAATGACACATGGAATCCCTCGACTCATATGCCTTCCATGATTAGTGGGATCCCTTCAACTCCTTCAGTTGTGATGGTTGGAGTGTCGAAGATTCTTGTCCCTACTACTACCCAGCCTGTGGTTTCTACTCGAACCATAGCAACGAACACTTTTGGGTCTCCTTTTGGTACACCAGGATACAATTCTCAGTCCATACTGTTAGTGCTCAAAAATTTTCTTCAAGATTTTGAGCTTCCTTCATCAAATCAGGGTTAATTCGCTCATTTCCCAAGTCTTTGGTTAGTGTCATATCTTCCAAATTTCTTCATTATGCTTTGACAAGTTCCTAATTTATTGCCTTCTTGCCAAAAACCATATGAGCTTTTGACCCGCAACACAAAAAAAATAATAAATTAGTTATTTTTGCCTAAAATCCATAGTTTTTATGCCTCTTTACATTTTCAAATAAAAAAAATGTATTTTATTTATAAATTTTACCTAAAAAGTGGTGTGTGCACGAGTGTTCTAATCCTAAGACATATCAAATATCAACTATATGCCAAAATCCAAGTCATATCAAAGCCCGAGTCCACATGTCAACGCACAATCCAACACATAAGCCAAAAAATCCCAGCACAAGCATCGAGCCTTCCCACTCTACTTGTCTCATCTATTATAGCTATAAGCCTTAGCGCATATAAACATCTCAATGTCTAAAATCTTGATGAATGTGGGATTTTGTTTTATGAATAAAACAAAAAAACAACATACAATTCATATGGTGCGCGATATGGCAAGGAAGAGACAGATCATTGTTTTATTGTTCAATATGTGTGAAGCTTGCAAGGAAAGCTTAGATCGATGAAGATTTTTGCGTCTGTCGACTTCTAGCTAGCGATATTTGTAGAGATTGCAGATGCCAATATGGAATAACATGAAAAGGTCACTTCAGGGTATGGAAATCGTGATAGCATTAAGATCACCTACATGGAGGAATGTTTGTGTCTTGCGCTGGCATATGCAGAACAGGGAGAGAAATTATTAAGCAGATTTATTCCTATATTTGGTTACCAGTTAGTTAAACAAACTCATCCACTCTGAAATAATTATTGTTTAAAGTTTGTAGGTGGCTTGAAAACTTTCTTGCGCAAAAGTTTGAATGTCGTCATTCAAAGGGAGTTTGAAAAGAAGGCCTCAAACAATTTGGTACAGATGTTCATTGTGCGTTGAACAATTGATGCCCACCTATTTATAACAATGCAAAGAAAGAAACAACGTGTTTTAGTTTTCAAGAAAGAGGAAATAATGTTATTGC
This sequence comes from Picea engelmannii, assembly GCA_009831015.1. NCBI lineage: Eukaryota > Viridiplantae > Streptophyta > Pinopsida > Pinales > Pinaceae > Picea > Picea engelmannii. The sequence goes on along the minus strand of ML783371.1, from coordinate 733,981 downwards.
AATCATTCCACTTATCGATGAGGTGTATGAGCCCCTTGGTTATTCTGCGATAGTAAACAATAAGATAGCTAAGCAGAGCCCTCTAAATGTAGTGGAGGATTGTGGTTTTTTATTCTTACGAGGCACAAAGCCAAGAGTGTTGAAATTAGAGGTCTAAAGAAACATGTTGTTAAAGAAACTTCTCATGCAAGAAAGAAGGAAGGCTTCAGGATCTCTTCCAGACACAAGTATCCAGGATAAGAGGAATACACAGTGTACAAACAACCAGTGCAACTTACAGGAGCTTGGCCATTTATATTTGTCTATACTTTGTTTATTGCCTTTTTATTCAAAGTATGATACGATGCTTTTTGAAGATATAAGGTATCAGACCCTCTTTATCATTGGAATGGTGGAAAAGACCTGTGCATAGTATTTTCACAAAATGATTATACTTGTTGTATGAAGATACATTGTTACATGGAATTGTAAATAAAGAAACAATGGTATGAAGCCTGAGTAATACCATTACACTCATTTGAATGCAGTGTTATTGGTTCAAAAGAAACAAGGTGTTATCCACAAATTTGGTCATTGTGATGATGTCATCATGATGATGGAAGATCAAGCTCTTTACCAAGAATACTTTCCTAAGAAAAGTTACAGTTGTCTTCTTCTAGAATTCACACTTTGAAACATGTTCGCAGGCCACTTATATATTCACCTGCGGGAATGCATGTTTCCCGCAGGCTACCTTGAGTTGGGGTGCGAACTTCTCGCACTGTACTCATTGTTAGGGTGCGAACATGCTCTTACAAGGGAAAAAGATAAAGATCTCGAACCTTCTAGAAGGGAATCTTCTAGAAGGATGAGTTGGCTTTCAAGTGGTTATTCAAGTACTGTCATTCCAGATATCTTGGGATCATTCCCTATCCAAGTAACTAATCTATCTCTTCCTATATATTGAGGGGATTTCTCATGGAAAGGGTTAAGTTCAGTTAGCAGCAAGTTAGAAAGAGTTTTATTAGAGAATTAGTGCAAGACAGTATGAAGGATTGATGCTACAACAGCAAGAGACAACAGCAAGGTCATCACAAGTAGTTGATTTTCTTCATGCATGAGCAAGTGTGTGTGTCAGAGTTGGAAGCCATCGAAAGGAGACCTATGACATCAAGGCTCAGGTTGTAAGTTTCACTTTCAATTAATTCAATACAGCAATATGTCCCTTTCCCATAAAGATGATGTTACTTTATTACATAATTCCTTGATCATATGTATAGACTAGTCATTGAATATCTTAATCTGCCTTTACTTCGATTGGTTCGTTTTGTTGTGATATGGACGGGACGAGAGCATTGGAGAAAATCTTGGAACAACAGAGATCTAAGGAAAGCGTTCATAAGGTATGTCCATGACCTTTATCTCTTAGTTCATTCAATAGGCTAGATCTAGGGAAAGTGTATTATTCTGTCCTGTTTTGTTCTAGATACCAGGTGGATCTAGGGAGATCAGTTAGTGTCCGCACCTACGGATTTATCCTATAACAAAATTGGCGACTCCACTGGGAAGCTATCCCTTTTTCTTTTTTGGTTTTTGAACTTTCTGTGGCCATTTTCTCTGTTTTCATTTTTCTTTTGATTCGTCTGTCTCTGGGTCCTCAGGATACCCTGAGGGACCTTCTAGGTCTATAAGCCAATTTGATTTTTACTTGCTTTTTTAAAATTTTCATTAGTTTTAGGGATTCTCGCACTGTGCCCATTAGAAGCCTGCGAGAACCTTGATAGTTCGCACTCTTCATATACATTTCAGTGCGGATAGTTCGCATGCTGCATCAAAGTGGCCTGCAAGAACCATAGTTTCTCGCACTGTGTTCCACACTGGCCTGCGAACAGTTTTTGAAATTTTTTGAATTTAAATTTTGACTCTGTCAATAGCTCTTATATGTTGATTTAGACCTCTTTGGCTTGTTGAATCAGTGACTTACATATCTTTTGCTATAATTGGCTTGTTGGAACTGATCTAGGTTTTCTAGGTGTTTTCTTGCCTTTGAAGCTTGACTTTCATTTCTTAGCTCTTGTTGG
>ML783371.1:687094-709020 GCA_009831015.1 Picea engelmannii | reverse complement strand
CAGAGATTAGAGATTATTTAGCACCCTGGACTCTGCATGCCTCAATGGCAGATGTCCTTGCTAACAACCCTGGGAATACACCAATGTCTCTTGGTTGATAGATCCTACAGGTGACTCGACACCAACACCTCTATTCGTACCTGATTAGGATGTGTTGTAGGTACCTTGAGGCCCATTGACATCACTGGTGTGTCATCTCACATCGGTTAACAACATTCATTAATGGTCGGTAATCCGATGATTTCTGTTTGTGTTCGACTCCAAAACATTCATTCACACAAATCAGAATTGTACCATGGGTAAAGCTTTGAAGTTGTTGAAGACATGATTTCAGTTGATCTTTTTCAGGACAGAACAAAAGCCAGGTTCAGGGATCATCATCAGATAATTTGCTGTTATAAATAGGAATTTTTTCCCAGCAAAATATTATTGGTTCAAATTTCTCTACAGATTCCTGATTGTTTCATCAGTACCATTCAGTACCAGCACAGAATCCATCAGCTACAGTGATCATCAGAAACACAAGAGAAATTACAATTTTCGCGCCCTTCAGATCCAGACTTGACTTCAAAAGAAAATTCTACAGCAAGAATTGCATAACAAAGGGGATAGGTAATTTAACTCAGGTATGCTTAGTTCATGTTGATTTACTGTATTAATTTACATATTAATAGTTTGAACTAAGGATGCCTTGTTTACTCCATAATGTTTCATCATACCCATGACCTGTACCTAATAAACCAACCCACCTCGACATTTCATATCATGAGAATGCACAACATTACCGGAGCTGAGTTCGACATGACCCGTATATGATAACACTCTGCACCTTTGTACGACTATCATCATTTTTCGACACCCTATCGATCCCCACGACAATTCAAATGTTTTCCTATGATTTTTCTCCCGACTACTTCCTTCATCACATTCTCTTCCTTTGTCGCCCTCATCCAAATTTCACTGCTCACCCATAGACCTTCCCTATGATATCAAGTGGAACCATGGTGGAAAATCGCCATGAACCAGAGACATATGCAGACTTAGAGGCCCTTCTGGAGTATGAGGCAACCAGAGACATTTTTCAGAAAGCAGGATGGGAGCCGTTTCTCAAGAAATTCGATGGATATAATGATGCAATTACACTTCAGTTTGCTCTACATTTTCAGGGTGGGTTTGCTAAAGTGGGCGAGCTCGAGTTCGAAGTCACAGAAAAATTTATTTCAGAAGAAATTCAACTGCCCACCACTGGTCAGAGATGGAAAAAGGGTCAGCCTGTTGACAAGAGACTCTGTACGCAACTTCTGAAACCAGAGTACCGGAAAATACAGTGGTCAGAAGGGACATCGTGGTCATGGTTGGAACCACAATGGGCTCAATTGCTAGCCATCCTCCAACGTTACCTCACTTGTGAAGGACGGTATACAATTGTATTTCCCTACCATGCCCGACTCCTGCTACACTTCAAAGGTAATCATCTGCTGAACATACCCTTCTTTCTGTTGAAAAGCTTAAAGAAAATGGCAGAACAAGTTCAAAAGGCCAAATATTTTCGAGGAAGTCTATTTCATTTTGGTCTTGTTAAGATATTGATTAAGTCTGCACTGTCCAAGAAACAAGAAACCTGGGATATGTTCACTGTAAAAACCTTAGCCTCTGACAAGTCTAAAGATAGAAGTGTTAAGCCTGCTCCCCCACAGAAGAAGCTACACTCTAGGAAAAAGAGGGTTAAAACCCTGACCAAACTCTGTGATGACCCTAAGAACATACCAGATAGCACAATTGAAGCCAGTACTGGAAACCCTGATTCAGAACATTCATTTGATGCCCACGGGTTTGATGGAGTGGAAACCAATTATGAAACTGTGAAGAACACTACTCCTACAGAAGAAAATGTTGAAATCCCGAATTCTTCCCTAGCTGCTGTGAACATTATTGACGTGGAAGAACTGGCAGAGTTGACTGACAAGCCTAGGAGGAATCCAAAACGAAAATGTAAAAGCACATTGTCAGGTATGGACACCTTTGTGCCCAGTTACCCACCACAGGAGAGGTTAAAAAGTGTGGATGATCACGAGGAGGCTCCAGAGCCCTCTGAAATGACTTGGACTCTGTCCCAATTAATTCGAAAAGCCCGTAAAGTGGATCGGCAGGCTACTGCACCCAAAGGAATTGATCAGAATGAGCCAATTCGAGTACCAGTTGATGCCCCTGCTCGGATACATAGAGAGTTCACTCCTGAACCTAGCCCAGTTGACAATTCCGATCCAGTTGACACCTATGAACGAAGTCCAGATGAGTTCACTCCTGAACTCAGTCCAAATCATAATTTCGATCCAGTTGACACCCCTGCTCAAAGTCCAGACAAGTTTACTCATGCATCTAGTCCTCAAACACAGCCAGGACAAGAAAAAACATTTGAAACCTACTGTGAAATTCCGTCCAGTAAATCCTTGAGATCAATGGTAGCCAGATTAGAAAGCAGGAATAACAGGTTGAAAGAGAAGATACATGAGTACACTGTGTTGGATCGACATATCAAAACAGAGAATGAACTCATGAAAGTCAGGGTAACTCATCTCTTGTCCAAAATTGAAAGATTAAAACAAAAGAATAAGGGTCTTTTCCAAAGGAACAGGAAACTACAGAAGACTACCAGAAAGCATATCATAATCAACCGAGTCCTCAAGAAAGAAACCAGAAATATGAAGAAACATGAGAGGTTACAAATGTTGGTTGCAACTGCTGCAACGCTCTAATTGCTATCAGTCTTTGACTTTTTTTTGTTGCCTGAGGACAGGCAAAGACTTCAGTTTGGGGGCATGTTGGTCTCCAGTTTTGACTATGTTTTGCCTACATCATATCAAAAAGACCTCCATTTCCATACCTAGTACCACTCCCTTTTAGCCTTGTTATGACACATTTGACATCTCTTTACCACTAAATGGGGTTACTCAAGGTATTCTCACATTTCAAGTTATTTTTATGTATTTTGATACTTTAAATTAATATTGAAACTAATGTGGCTTGAGTTAGGTACTAGTTCTATTTGAAACAGGATTTGCCAGTACCAGGTATCAGCTCGCACTCCGTGGAGATACCAATGAAGCTGCTAAAGACCCACGCGTTATGGCCAGAGTGGTAGACAGTGTGATTTACATGATAGATTGAGTCATTGCTCATACGCTGATTCAAGGTGAAATTATAGAACTGAGTTGTTAATACTCCATGACTCACACTTCGTGACACTGCGTGTCATGAAGATGTGAAGACCATTTTTAACTAATTTCAAGTTATTTTCGGATCTGGGATCCGTTTGAATTAATGTATTTATGTTTTAAACTATTTTTGAGGAGGATCTATAAAAACAGAGGATCGCTCCTAAGAAACGTTGGCTATGTTATGCTCTGATATACACTTCTGTTAATACAATCTGCCTTTGCGTTATGTTAGTTTGTTGTTATACGACTTGAGTTATTTTTCTGAGTAAATGGAGCGTGAAGCATGAACAGTGTTTGCGTAGAATGATCTGAGTAGTTCTGGTTTTCCTTTCAGCGATTGCACCTCTTGGTTGGGCCCGCCAACAGGTTCAAGTCGTTGCTTTTCTCTGTATTAGATTTAGTTTATTTCAGTATCTTAGGATTTGCATGAATTTTAGTTTAGAGTTTGGGAACTAACTTGTTCAGATTCTTGCTTACTTATTCTTCAACTGTATTGTTTCCAGCATATTAATATCTTCTACGTTGATGAGTATTGAAGCATGGTTGATTCCTGTAGAATTTAAAGCATAAATTAGATTTGCTTTGTTTCCAGTTTTTCAATCTGAACGTAGATTAAAGAGAATGCGAGTTTGAATTTACTTTGTTTTGGTTAGGATAGTTAGGTTGCAATGTTTTGTTAGGATATTTAGATTACTCTGCTTTGTTAGGATAGTTAGGTTGCAATTGAATTAGATGAAGCTTCCAATACCAGTAGGGTAAGTAGGATATTTCTTTATTTTTCCTGTGGATAGATTTAGATTTATTTTCGATGTTTAGATTAAAAGAATTGTAGGAAATAATATTTATGGTATGGCTTAGATAGAAAGAGTGATAATTAGATGATCAAAGATAGTGGTAGATAGTCTTGTGAAATCACATTAGAATAGAAATAGAAGTACCTGCACTTAAGCATAGAACTGTTCTCTTTTGATGAATTAAACATCAAATGATAAGTTTCAAGGTAGTCATTAGGATTCAGTTTCTAAGAGTGAGTCTGTGTTTTCTTCTAAGAATAGTCTTCAGATAGGAATTAGAATCTTACCCGCACATACAGTGTAGCAGCTCTAAGTTTACTTACCCTGGTTTGACAATTCAGTGTTTTCCGGTCATTAAAATCTTTAATATAGAAGCCTCACAAAGGGGATGAATTGTAAACCCAAGTATCAGTTCATTAGTTTTCTACATGAACTTTTGTTGTTCTTTATCATCTCTTTCCTGATTTTCCCTTCACATGTAAGGAGGATCATCTTGTGTTTTGTTTATTCGTATGATCATCAACCTAGATTTATATATCCATACTTAGAATAAGAAATCTTGCAGCCACCTCATATTTCTAATGTTGATCCTATATCTTTACCTCAACCTATTCATAAAGATGATCATTTAACTCTTAAATCTGATCATCCTTGTGACCTTGAGGAGATTGAAACTTATTTAAGACCCTCTCAGATCTCAGCACCTTTTTCCATAACTTCTGAGCCTTTGCATCAACTTGTTAATCGTCATGATCAACCCATTGTTTTTCAAATTAGAATCAGAAATAAGTTGTTTAAACCTTTGAGGCTGCCATATCACATTAACCCTTATCCTCTTGATTTCTTTGAATATATTCCTCAATTTTTTGAAGAGGATCATGTCACATCTGAGAGGAACTTAGGGGCTTTTTAGAACTTCCTTGATCAATTCAAGATTATACATGATTATGTTGTTATGAGGTTGTTCTCCAAAACTTTGTTCAGAGATACTGCAGTATGGTTTAAGAATTTGAAAGTTGATTCCATTGGCTCATAGACCAAGTTGTCGAATGATTTTCTAAAGTGTTGGGGTGAGAACAAGTCTCTTGATTTTTACCTCGCTGATTTATATGTTTTGAAAAGAGGGGAAGAGGAAGCTCTGTCCATATTCAATAGGAGGTTCTATAATGTATATCATGATATGCCTTTGGAGATCTGGCCTACAGAGACTGTTTCCATGGTATACTATGTTATGGATCAACATTTAGTGCTTGTCCTTCTCTTGTTAGAAAGGAATTCATCATCTTCAAGACATTTGTTTGAGGATGCATAAGAAGTTTAAGAGAACATATGTGCTTCCAGGAGGATCCAAGATCGGGTTTGTTTTGAAAATATGCATGCACATGAGAAAGGGAACTATCAATCTATTTCAGATTTCGAGCAAGAAGGTAGTAAGTGTGAATCAGATTTGGAATAGCAACAAGAGTGAAAGTATATGTCATATTGTGAATCATATTCTTTAGTGTTTGCATATGTTTCTATGGACAGGTATGCATGTCAATTTCATGAGAATTTTTCAAACAATTTTGAAGATGAGATAATCGATGATTGCATTGACAATTACATGTTTCTAGTTGATAATGATCAATATGCTTCAAACCATGTTTCATTATCATTTTATGAGCATCATTCTGAAGAGAGGGTTGTTGTTACGGATAATCAAGATCTGATCACGAGAGAGTTAGAGAGTCATCAATTTTCAAGCAGAAAGACAGTCATGGATGAGCAGGTGTTTTCCATAGATCAGTATGTTTCTAATTTTTGTTTCAAGGACCCAGTTGCAGTCTTTATGGAGTCTTATGTTTCATATCACTTGAAAATTTCAAATTACTCACCAACACTTCCAGGTGAGTTTTGTTTCCTGGATGAATTTTTATCATTGTTGTTATATTTCGGACATTATCTATCGATTAGTAGTATGGACAAGATCATCTCAGTTTTTAAGTTTCTTGAATGGTTATTGTGGAAGTTTTCTTTTACTTGACCAAGTGGCAGATTTGGTTAGAAGTAGGGTAATGTAGGAAATAAGCTCTCTTCCTGGGCATGTGCTTTCCTTTAGGTTTGCAGAAATAGCAGTTAGTTTGTTGGAATAAAGGCACGTTTTGAAGAGGTACAAATAATGATTACATAGTTGACTCCATAGCCCAATGGTAAAGGCACACGGTCTGCTAGGTTCTTGGAGCCTCGTAGGGAGTTCTCCATCCTAGTTGGAGCCATATGTTAGTGCTCAAAATGTTTCTTCAAGATTTTGAGTTTCCTTCATCAAATCAGGGTTAATTCGCTCATTTCCCAAGTCTTTGCTTACTGTCATATCTTCCAAATTTATTCATCAAGATTTGACAAGTTCCTAATTGATTGCCTTCTTGCCAAAAACCCCTATGATTTTTTGACCTGCAACACCAAAAAAACAAAATTAGTTATTTTTTTGCCTAAAATCCATAGTTTCTATGCCTCTTTATATTTTCAAATAAAAGAAATGTATTTTATTTATAAATTTTACACCAAAAAAACAAAATTAGTTATTTTTTGCCTAAAATCCATAGTTTCTATGCCTCTTTATATTTTCAAATAAAAGAAATGTATTTTATTTATAAATTTTACCTAAAACGTGGTGTGTGCATGAGTGTTATAATCCTAAGCCATATTAAATATCAACTGTATTCCAAAATCTGAGTCATATCAAAGCCCGATTCCACATGTCGACGCACAATCCAACACATAAGCTAACAGACCCCAGTGCAAGCACCAATCCTTTCCACTCTACTTGTCTCATCGATTATAGTTATAAGCCTTAGAGCATATAAACATCTCAATATCTAAAATCCCAATGAATGGGGGATTTTGTTTTATGAATAAAACAATAAAACAACATACAATTCATATGGGGCGCAATATGGCCAGGTAGAGACAGATCATTGTTTGATTGTTCAACAGGTGGGAAGCTTGCAAGGAAAGCTTAGATCAATGAAGCTTTTTGCATCTGTCGATTGTTATCTACCGAGATTTGTAGAGATTGAAGATGCCAATATGGAATAACATGAAACAATCACTTCAGGGTATGGCATTCGTGACAACACTAAGATCACCTGCGTGGAGGAATGTTGTGGCCTATGCTGGCATATGCAGAACATGGAGAGAAATTATTAAGAAAATTTATTCCTATATTTGGTTACCAGTTAGTTAAACAAACTCAGCCACTCTGAAATAATTATTGTTTAAAATCTATAGGTGGCTTGAAAACTTGTTTGTGCAATAGTTTAAATGTCATCATTCAAAGGGAGTTTGAAAATCAAGCCTCAAACAATTTGGTACAGATGGTCGTTGTGTGTTGAACAGTCATTGCCCACCTGTTTATAACAATGCAAAGAAAGAAACAACGCATTTCAGTTTTCAAGAAAGAGGAAATAATGTTGCTTCAATAATTCCACTTATCGATGAGGTGTATGAGCCCCTTAGTTCTTCTGCGACAGTAAACAATAGAATAGCTAAGTAGAGCCCTCTGAATGTGGTGGAGGATTGTGGTGTTGCTCATTGTGTTTTTTTCTTCTTACAAGGCACAAAGCCAAGAGTGCTGAAATTAGAGGTCTAAAGAAACATGTTGTTAAAGAAACTGATCATGCAAGAAAGAAGGAAGGATTCGAGATCTCTTCTAGTCACAAGTATCAAGGAGAATAGGACTACATAGTGTACAAACAACCAGTGAAACTTACAGGAGCTTGGCCATTTATATTTGTCTATACTCTATTTCTGGCCTTTTTCTTTAAGGTATGATACAATGCTTTTTGAAGATATAAGGTATTAGACCCTCTTTATCAGTAGAATGGTGACAAATTCATGTACATAGTATTTTCACAAAATGATTATACTTGTTGTATGAAGATACATTGTGACATGGAATTGTAAATAAAGAAACAATGGTATGAAGCCTGAGTAATACCATTACAATCATTTGAATGCAGTGTTATTGGTTCAAAAGAAACGAGGCTACTAGCCTTCAAGTCAAAATTCAAACAAATATTCTATTATTTTGGCCCAATCTTCCTTTTATATAAGTTTGTAGCCCCTGTTAGTTGTTTTTCACATATTGCGCTGCAAACCAGTGTATCTTCCATGAGATAGAAGAAAAGTCTAAATTGAATTTTGTTTTGGTCAAAGAAGAAGATGATTCGAAGTCCAGATATGATTAAAGATTCTAGAAGTTGTTTGTCATCTTCCAACAAGATTGTGGAGCTATTGAAGACTTAGCTTATGATACGAATTTGAATCCATGATAATAGAATCTAGATCCTAAAAATCTATAATAGATTAGATTATACTAGTTTTTGTAGCTATTCGATCCCTTTTTTGAAGGATCTTAGTTAAATATTGTAAGGCTATAAAGCTAATCATTTCTACAATGTAGAAGGGGAGGAGAAGTCTTATGACCATGGGTAGACCTTTGGGTTTTCAAACAAGCTTTATGCTTTCAGATTTTAATAAATAAACATCTGAATTTGTAGTTTCTTCACTGATTTTTAACTAGACCTCCATGTTTTCTTCCTTTCTATTGTATCTATGAATGAATTTGTAATTCATAGTGTATTACTGTTCATTTGATGATTATCAGAGGGCATTCTTGCATTGCATCAATGGGATAAGATCACACATACAGTTTCCTGATGTAACTTACCATTCATAAATGCTCTTTAGTGTATATGAGTTTGTTAGTATAGTAGTGTTCTTCCTTCATTTCTTAAATTTATAATCAACCGGTTGGTTCAATGAGGCCTTTATTTGTTGGAATGTATTTATAATTATCTTGAGTTGAGTGAGGTTTGATGGTTCCTTGGATTGATCCACCTTGAAGTTATTTCATTCAAATCATTTTGCTAAGTTACCAAGCTCATTCCCTTTACAGTCAGGGAAAGACTCTTGGAGTGATAACACATACCTTTGGTCTCTAACCCTTTTTCTTTTGGTATGCTCAATATGACATCAAAACTTTCATCCTCTATTCCAATGACTAATGCAAATCCTAGTTTTGGACCTGGGGACATGGCTCCTCCACATGCTCCTCTCTCATTTGGTGGAGGCCATATTCCTCAAATGAATCCTACGATTGGAGGCCAACCTCCTTTTTATTCTAGCTATAATCTTAGTCTCAATTCTCTTGGATGGAGTACTCAACCGAGTAGACGATTTACTTCCTATATCTCATCATTTACCCCTCCTCCTTCCATGTTTATTTTGACAAACACATTTTTTATGACAAATCCCCCTATGGGGAGTCAATTTCATGCTATGGGAAACCCCCATCCCAGAGCTCCTCCATCTAGGGGCAGTGTTTATAACCCTCATTATGTCGCCTCCGCAAGTATGGTGCCCATATAACCTCTTATGAGTCAGTTTGGAGGAGGATATTACCCTACTAGATAGGGTCGTGGTATATACCAGAACCTTGGATGGCCTGCAATCCCTCAACACCAATCTTTCCCGGGACCATGGGCTCATACGTCACAACCCTGAATCCCTTTTTTGGCCACTCTTAATCTACCATATCTATTGAAATTAATGAATGAATCGGTGCATCACGATCCATCATGGCCCCCCATCCCCACCAAGCTTCCTTCGGACATTCCAAAATTTGAAGGAAAGACTGGCGAGGATCCAAGTGATCATGTTACTACTTTTCATCTTTGGTTCTCATCCAAATCCCTTAATGACGATTATATTTTTTTTAGACTATTTCAATGCACCCTCACGGGGGTCTGAGTGAAGTGGTATATCGAGCTACCGAGGGGGAACATATGAAAACTTTAATCGGATAATTTTGGTATTTCTCAACCACTTTCACTTGTCGGTTCATTACGATGTTAGCATAGAACTTTTTTCGGCCTTTCGCCAAGATAAGGCCATGCATATATCGGACCATATCCAAGAGTGGCATAGATGGAAGAGGTTGATTAAAGCCTAAATTCCTCCATAGTTTCTATTAGAGTGGTTCCTTATTTCCTTATTGCCTTATATTTCGAAGGATGTTTCTACATCGAGAGTAACATCTGAGAAAGAAGATGTTTTCAAAGCCCAAAAAATGGACCTCATATATGCTCAGTATGGGATGTTGTATGAAATTATCCTTGATGCACCGTGATCGAGTTATGACCCTAGACAAAATCTTGGGCCTCATGTCGATGGAATCATAGGCTCTGCAAATGCTAAGTCTACAGACTTGGTGATGACCTAGTTAAAGGATTTTTCTCTAAGACAACCTGTAGAAGGACAAGCTTCGACTTCCTCCTCCACTCCCACTCAATCAATGGATTTGAATTCTATACAGTCATCGGCCAACCCAAATGGTAACCAACAACCAGGAGGGAATAAAAGGAAAGAACGAGGTAATAATCATAAGGTTGGGAAAAATAATAACAAATACAAGGATGACACTAACAATGATAGATCGAATAATAATGTTGGTGAGGGAAAGAAAGAAAAAAGGAAGGTGAAGTTTCCTTGTAAAATTTACAAATATGATCACCTTACCCACCTATGCCCCAAAATCAAGGAATCCTCAAGGCGCTTATCACAACCACCCGCTATGCTGACCAATCCATTTTCACATAATCATCACATGACTTTGGGGTCCTTCAACACTAGAAATTCATCGAGCGGGAGTCAAACCCCATCAACACATGAAGGACGTGGCAATATATGTGTTAATATGCTCAACTCTCATATTGATGTAGCCACTCGATCTTGTGATTATGGTTCTTCACAAACTTTTACAGGTATAGATTCTCCCCCTCCTCTGGAAACAAATTTGCAGATCAAAAAGTTGGAACCTCTGCCTTATATTATGAAAGGAGAACTAAAACTCTCTACTCACAATCCTAATTCCAAATCTTCCCATAATTATTCGATTATCAAAGATCTGGGTCAAACCCCTTGCACAATGTCGGCTTTGGAGGTGCTCCATACATGTCCTTCATAAAGGAATGCCTTGTTATATGCTTTAGGAGATGTAGACCCCTGTGGCTCAAAGGTTATTAAGTTTTACTTCACGGATGTTAATCCTCGCTTACCTTACCACACGGCCTTTCAAGTCCATGTGGAGTACATGAAAATTACCATCAAATTCACTGTAATTGATGATGGTGTTGCAACGTGTGTGATGTCCCTAACCTATTGGAAAGCCATTGGCTCTTTGACTCTATCCCAATCTATGACTATGTTGACTGCATTTTATGGGTGTTCATTTTGACCCCATGAAATTCTTCCCGTTTTCCCCGTCTAGTTAGGTGGAAAGATAGTGGAGGTTGATGTCAAGGATGTGGATGCGCCCCTTGACTATAATTTACTACTAGGGTGTAATTGGAATTATTTCATGACCACGGTTGTGTCTTATTTTTTCCACACTTTATGTTTTCCTCACGAAGGGAAAATAGTGACGATTGATCAATTGTCCTTTGCACATTCTATTCCTAATGCATCATTTGGTCCTTTGGTCCCAGTGATCAACAATTATTGGTAGGAAACTGAGGATGTTGGTGTCGGAATTTACTCCTTTCTCACAAGTATCTTTGATTTCTTGGCACCAATCCATCACATTCATTCCATTTCCAGTAAGTCTTTGTCATTGATGAGGTTTGTTCATTTCCGTACTTCATATTTCAATGACCCTTGTACCCTACCTTCCCTGACTATGTCGTGCTAAGATCAGTCCCACATTGAGATGACAATGCCACTATCAGGAACAGAGGTTGTGTATCGGGATATTCTTAACACTACTGTTGACCTGGATCCTTTATCCTTGTAGATGGACGAGGAGGATCTCGTTCTAGATCTCGCATGGGCCACTCGATCATCTTGTTCACGTGATTTCCTCAATGATACTTTACCTTCATATGAAGCCATATTAGAGGCCATGTATGATCCCAACAAGCCTTGGAATGATATGCACCAACGCTCCTATTTCCTCCCATAACTTGTTAGGATGGAATAGGATGACTTTATATCTATCTTTAGTGAAATAGTCGGTCATGTTGTGGTTCCTTTAGATATGCATGGTATTTATGCTAAAGGAAAGGGAAAATATTTCTCCTACATTCACAATCGACATCTCTCGAATTCCTGGAAAAATTGAGAATGTATATATCGATGAGGATTGTTCTCCTAGATAAATTCATATCTACACTGATTTCTTCAAAGAGTTTCATGACGTGTTTTTTTTTTCGAATGAAGAGATGTCAGAGATCAACCCTAGCATTTTCGAACATGAGATCAAGACTTATCTAGTTTCTATACCTGTTCGACAACATCTTAGAGTTGTTAATCCTAGGAAGGCCCCTTCTATTAAGGCAAAGGTAGAGAAGCTACTTAATGTTGGTTTCATTTACCTAGTTCCCTTGACTGAATGGGTGTCCAACCTCGTTCTTGTTAATAAGAAACAAGGAACCATCCATGTATGTATGGATTTTCGATACCTGAACAAGTCTTGTCCTAAAGACATCTTCCCAACTCCTTTCATTGACCATATTCTTGATGAGTGTGCAGGAAGAAAAGTTTTTTTCTTTTATGGACGGATTTTCAGGGTATAATCAAATTCAAATTAAACCCAAGGATCAACATAAGCTGGATTTTATTTTTCGTTGGGGTACTTTTTCATACCAGAAAAATCCTTTCAGCCTTAAACATGTTGGAGAAACCTTCCAACACGCCATGACCTTTTCCTTTCATGATCTCAAGAATAATTTTGAAGATTGCCTCAATGATCGTGTTTCTCATTCTCGCAAGAGATTAGATCACTCCACTCACCTTCGATTAGTATTTGAGAGATGTGGTTACTATTGCATTCGGTTGAACCATCATAAGTGCATATTCTACATTAGGTATGGACATATTTTAGGATTCTTAGTATATGAGCATGGGATCATGGTAGATCCTATGAAGGTTGAGGAAATACTTTGATTGCCTCCCTCGTGCAACATTTGACAGCTTCAAGGTTTATAGGGGAAGGATAACTTTTTGCATCAATTCATAGTGAACTATGCCAATTTAACTAAGGGTTTCATGCATATTTTGAAGAAGGATCCTCCATTTATATGGGATGAGAGAGTCGAGGAATCCTCCGATTCTCTTAAGAAAGCCTTGGTATCGACACCTCTGTTGAAGCCTCCAAGCTACAATAGAGACTATTTTCTTTATATCGCCGCATCCAAAGGGATGCTTGGTATGGTTCTGGTTTAGGAGGATTATGAGCTCCAGGAGCACATTGTCTACTATCTTAGTCGAAACTTAGTCAGTCTTGAACTTAAATAATCTCACGTAGAAAAACTAACCTTGGTCATCGTACATGCAGTTCAAAGATTATGGCATTATATATTACTTTGCAAAAATATTGTAGTTGCAGATATTAATCCATTTCAATACGTCCCCACCAAGCATATCATAGGGGGGAAATACAATAATTGGATTGTTATTATGCAAGAATTTGATCTTGATTTTTCTTCGGTGAAGTCTAAGAAATCTCTAGTTTTTACTGAGTTGATATCTTACTTACTCCGACTAGATGAGGACATTTTCCATGATGATTCGTTCGCGGATGAACATATCTTCCTTATATCACCTTTGGACCCCTCGTATGGAGAAATTATAATTTATATTCAAACCTTGAATCCATCCCATCATCTATCGATAGATGATCGATGACGTATACATCATCAAGGTAAAAATTACCTTATCATCGACAACACTTTGTATCGTCGAGGAGTAGATAATATATTGCATCGTTGCTTGACTCATGAGGAAGTTGAGTCAATTATCAATGAATATCATAGTGGGTCTTGTGGTGGTCATCTATAAGTCTTGTGACATCCCAAAACATATTATGAGCCGATTATTTTTGGCCATCAATTTTTTAAGATTGTGTTGAAGCGGTCAAGAAGTGTCACCCTTGAAAGGTGTTTGCTCAAAAAATGCGCTCGCACCCAACCCCTCTTCACCCAGTCATCACCATCGGTCCCTTGACCAAGTGGGGGGTATATTTTATGGACTATAACCTAGCTTCAGCTGGGGTCATCAACATATCATTGTGGTCATGGATTACTTCACTAAATGGGCATAGGTAATGTCTACTGATAAATATGATGATAAGACTATAACATTCTTTGTATTCAACCAAATTATAGCTCGGTTCATAATCCCAAAAGATATTATCATTGATCATGGTAGTCACTTTCAAAATTAAATGATGAAGGAGTTAACATCAAAACTTGGGTTTAAGAACGATCATTCTTCCCCTTACTATCCCCGAGAAAATGGACAAGTAGAGGCGGTGAATAAATCTCTCAAGACCATCTTGCAAAAAACTGTTAGCTAGAGTAAATCTGACTGGCATCTGATGATTTACCCTACTCTTTGGGCATATCAAACCTCAGTAAATACTTCCACCAATTTTCTCCTTTTCAGTTAGTACATGGTGTGGAGTCGATTCTTCCGATTGAATGCGAAATCCCTTCCCTCAAACTAGCAATTGAGCTCCTACCTGACACATCTGATCTTGAAGAAAACCTTATGCACCTAGAGCATCTCTATGAGCAGTGTCGAGATGCCTCTACGACTATCGAATCAAATAAACAACGTATTAAGGTTCAATATGATAGGTCTATCTGTCCTCAACAGTATGTTGAGGGTGACTTGGTTCTCGTGTATGACCAAGCCAAAGAACCGCTAGGGCCAGGCAAGTTCAACCCCATGTAGCATGGTCCTTATATCATGTGATGTGTTTTAGAGAAAGGAGCCTATGAATTGGAATATTATGAAGGGAATATGCTGGATGAGCCCAGGAATGATCTCTACCTTATAGGTATTACACTTGAGCCCTCAAGTTTGAGCATAACCTTCTATATACTAGTGTATCTTAGTGTATATATATATTTTCCTTTGTGTCATTGGGTTTCTTATCAAGTTTTCCCTTTGTTGGAAGATGTCAATGGAATCTTCAATTTACTTAGGATTCATGGACGGTGCCACTCATCATACATGGAACATGGCTTCCGCCGCTTGGGTCATTTACTCACCTAAGGGCCAACTGGTGTCTTTAGGTGGCATTCGTCTGGAGCCATCAAAGAATAATATGGATGAGTATAGTGTATTTATAGAACTATTATGCAATTCCATTTCACATGGTGTTTAGTCTTTAGAGGTTCTCCTAGACTCCCAGTTAGTCATATGTCAGTGAAATGGTAGTTACTGTGTGTAAGACCCTACTCTACTCCGACAATTCCTACATGTACAAATTTTGGAATGATACTTTAATTTTCTTACTTATAATCGCATACCTAGAAGTTATAATCATGTATATGATGCATATGATAATTATGTTTTAGATTGGAATTTGTCACATAACTAAGTAAATAAGACACATTCATGCATGTACACATTGTAACATATATAAGTAAAGTCGAACACCAAATTTTTTTATATTTCATCTTTTCAAAAAATATGGTGTCATAGTAAAACATGTGGTTCACACCCTCAAAATACATATATAGTCGATATATATATGACCATAGCATATATGCTTGTTGCATCAGATGCATATCATTACAGCACGCTACGGATTTTGCGATATGTCAGAAGATTCACACCACGCACGAGGCACTCCCACCACCTGTCGCTGCAAAGCCTCTGGAAGATCCTCCACTTGAACCATATGAATCTTATGCATTAATCGAGACAGGTTCCCCTGCACATTCTACAACACTCTCTTTGCATCTCCTCCCTCATGCTCATCTCCCCAACTCCTCCGTCGATGTCGTGGGAATCCATCTGGTTGTCGTAGACCTACATCTACGTGACAAATCAATTGTTAGTACTCGATACCATGCACAAATATTTGTGTTTTTTATTCTTTTTGAAAAAACACAAAAAATGAAATATATAAAAACACTTCTTACCAATATCACCATAGGCAGAATCTGGTGGCAAAGGCATATCTGGATCCCCTCTATAGTCAATCCTGGCATAAGAATATTTGTCAATGGCTATGACCTGTCGATGCCACCAGAAAAAGAACACATCATTATAGGGGGTTGGCACCCTACCACCTCCTAGTCGCCTCATCACATCGGTCCACCATGACATGGATGGATCGTGCAATCCATGTGGAATAATATCTACTCTAGGGCTCAATATGTTAGGGTCCTAACCCGCACATAGGTAAAAAAATATATTCGGATGTAATGAAGGTCAATATTAATAAGGCCTTGCAATAAAATAGAATAAGTCGAATGTAAGAAGACCTAATAGAAGCTTTCACTTCTAGAAGGATATTCCTCTAGATGCTTCTTTTGATAGACATATTTAGTATAAATAGGAGTCGAGGGTATGAAAAACCTAGATTAGATATTATTGTAATAGACCTCTGCTCAACTGGAGGTTGCCGCCTAGAAGAGGCCCGTGAACATTTCTCTCATAATCAAAGTGCTATTTATGTTGTTATTCTTATATCATTTCAGTGTTATTGTGGTGATTTTTCTGGTTATATTGTTGTTATTTTTCCATTTCTAGCATTTTATTTCTATTCTGCATACTTTTTATATATGGTATATTACAAGTGGTATCAGAGCACTCTCCTCGGCATAAATTGTGGGTTAAATTTTTTTCAGGGTAGATACGTATTTCGGCATCTTTAAGCCACAAAGATCTATCGTTTAGTGCATAAACCTATGGTTGAGGGATTCATACATGCAGGAAATACAAGTGGTACTCAAGCACACATTTGTTCTCCACCCTTATAACCCCTGTTGGTACCCCTTTGAGTGGTAGCGCATCAAACAATACCTGTGTATGGATCAGCCTAGATTACCTGAAGCCCTCTTTAGATAAACCAATCGGTCGCTTGACTGCTATAGTGCCATCGAGAACATCACTCGGGAAGATACTCTCTAGTACCTGCGTAGTCGGGTAGTACAGCTTAGGGAAAGGTCTAGCCTCTGTAGTTAGTGCCCTGAGATATTGGGTCGAATACTACTGTTGGACCCCACACGTATATCAGAGAGTTATAGCATAGGGAAAACCCTTGTCTGTAGAACCCTTGAATACCTAACCCTTGGGGACAGAAACATAAACAAATTAAAACAGACAAGATATATTGTCGCGCAACTGTGTTCGGGTTTCCAAATCACTACACATTTATTCTTGGTTAAGAATTTGGGAATTTCATCACTGCAACATTCTTCAGACTGGAGTATAACTCCGTAGGTGTAAAAACAAAAAACAAAAAAAAAAAGTCTGGAAATTTTTTCACCATTATTTGAGACCTATTCCATTGGATTCATCTCTTTGCCCTTATCACATTCATACATATCATTTTTTAGCAAAAACTTTTGACCCCACCCACCCCATTTTGGTTCCCTCATCATCATGGCCCATACCCATAGCCAAGACTTGGAAACTCACTTCAAAACCTTGCAATCAAATTTCATTGAGACCCAACAAGAAGTGAAAAAACTCAGTGCCATTGTTTCCGCCATCAATACAACCATGCAGTCCTCAATGGAGGAAATCAAACAAGACCTGACCACCCATATTGAATTTTTCATTTTGACGCTCTGCACCAAGCTGCATATCCCTACAGATAACCCTTTATCTAACCCACCTCCACATATTGAAGATGAAAATTCCTCTCACTCCCATAACTTTCAACACCATCACTTTCAACGTGACCTACTCCTTCCGCGGGTGGATGTGACCAAATTTGATGGCTCAGATTCCACTGGTTGGGTAACACAAATGGAACATTATTTCTCTTTATATGGCATTACAGATGACTTGGCCAAACTCCGGTATGGTGTTATTCATCTAGATCAAGAACGTTGGCAATGGTGGCAATGGAGAAAAACTTCCCGTCAAGGGTATATTGCTTGGACACACCTTGTGGCAGAGCTTTATGAACGCTTTGACATTGACACCAACCATTTGGGTCGTTTGACAAAGTTGAAACAATCAGGAACAGTGGAAGAATTTATAGTTTCTTTTGAGCACCTGGCTTTTTGGACAAAGGGCGTGTTTGATGCCTTTTTGTGAGAGTGTTTTATCAGTGGCATCAAGGATGAGATTCAGGCCCATGTCCTCATGGCTCAGCCTCAAAGTTGGGTGGAGGCTACTGAAAGAGATAAAGAAGAAAAACATGTTGTATCTTCTCAAAACCGGAAACCCTCCTTTATCCCTCGCACTAAACTAGTAAATCCCACTACTCCCTCCACTCCACTAAAGATCCAAAAATTGACCAGGGCTAAAATGGTTGAATTCCAACTCAAAGGCCTTTGTTATAATTGTGATGACAAATATTTCCTAGGCCACAAGTGTAAGGAACAAAATATTTTTATGTCAATCTCAGAGGATATTTCGGAAGAGGATGTTGAAACGCCCCTTGTGTTTGAGTCACCTGAAACCACTGACATAACCCCTCCCTCAGATCCTCCCAAAGTAGAACTGGTCCTTTCCCTAAATGCTCTCACTGGTTTCTCTGCTCCCCAAACCCTCAAGCTAATTAGTCACATCAATCATAGGAAGGTCATCATTCTAGTTCATAGTGGAAGCACCCATAATTTTATTCATCACCGCATTGCCCAAGAAACTCATTGCTACATCCATGCAGTCAATAATTTCCAAATCATGATTGCCAATGGTGGCTCCATGAAATGTGGAGGGTGTTGAGAAAATGTGCATCTCCAAATTGGTGACTACCACTTGAAATCTCATATGTTTACTATCGACATGGGTGATTGTGACATTGTGTTGGGTGCAGACTAGCTAAGGACTTTGGGTCCCATTCTCATGAATGTTAAGGAATTAACCATGCAATTCGACCAGAAGGGACAACAATATAAGTTCCAAGGCATCACCATTGGTTCACTTGAGATCATTAGTTCCCATCACATGGAAAAGCTGCTCAAAAAGGTCATTTTGGTGTTATTTCCCAACTCCATGCCATACAAGCAACATAGACACCCTCAGTTCCACAAGACCTCTAATCCATCCTTTCTAAACATCAAGTGGTATTTTCCACTCCCTAGGGACTCCCTCCTTCCCGTGGTGTTCATGATCATTCCATTCCCCTTGTACCAGGAATCCTTCCTCCCAATATCCATCTGTATCGTTTCCCCTTTTCCCAAAAAAATGAAATTGAGAAAATGGTGGAGGAACTCCTTAACGTATGCGTTATCCACCCTAGTACAAGCCCCTACTCTTCTCCGATGGTCATGGTACTGAAGAAAGAAGGTTCTTGGCAAATGTGTCCTAACTTTTGTTCCCTCAACAAACTTACCATTAAAGACAAATTTCCCATTCTTGTCATTGATGACCTCATGGATGAATTGAGTGGCGGCCAGTTCTTTACTAAAAATGATCTTCATTTTGGATACCACCATATATGTATGAAAGAGGCAGAAATTCCCAAGACTTCCTTTAGAACTCATGAGGGCCACTATGAGTTTTTTATCATGCCCTTTGGCTTGTGTAATGCCCCCTCCACCTTCCAAAGCCTCATGAATCATGTCTTCCATCCTTTTCTCCATCAGTTTGTCTTAGTTTTCTTTGATGATATCCTCATCTATAGAAAAACGTGGATAGACCATCTTTCTCATGTGGATCGATTTGTCCATCTACTCTCTCAGCACCAACTTTTCCTGAAACAATCTAAATGTGGTTTTGGCACCTTAGAAGTCGAGTACTTGGGTCATCTGGTTGGAAAGGATGGCATCAGGGTGGATCCTAAAAATATTGAATCTATGCAAGACTGGCCTCACCCAAAGACTCTCAAAATCTTGTGTGGATTTATGGGCTTAACATGTTATTATCACAAGTTTGTTAAGAATTATGGAAATATTGCAACACCTCTCATTGCACTCCTAAAAAAGAACTCTTTCAGTTGTACTCCAGAAGTTTCTCAAGCTTTTCAAACATTGAAGATGGCCATGTGCACCACTCCAGTCCTGGCCCTTCCTGATTTCACAAAGACCTTTGTCTTGAAATGTGATGCTTCAGGGAAAGGAATTGGTGTTGTCCTTATGAAAGAGAGTCGGCCTTTGGCCTTTACCAGCAAGAAATTGTCTGAAATAAATCTAGGAAATCAATCTATGAAAAAGAAATGTTGTCTATTTTGCATGTCGTTGATCTATGGTTCCCTTATCTATTGGGGAAATGCTTCCAAATTAAGACAGGCCATAAAATCCTCAAGTATTTTCTGGAACAATGCATTTCCTCCCTGGAAAATTTCCCAACATATGCTTCCAATAATACATCATAAGATATATCAATGAAACTTGAATATGTACCAGCCATGTACCCCAATAGATTAACATCAATTCATGCTCATGGGTTAGTGCCATGCACCCAAGATTTATTTTACATTGTCACCTTACATGATCTAACATTGAACCATGAAAACCTGCAGCAAACAGTGTCAGAACCTGCAATAAACAATGTTAGACTCTGCAACACCAGGTTATACCAATATATCAAGCTACAATCCATTTTCATTGCCTTTTTCCCAAGTCTTCACCACATATACATGGCATGTGGCACAAAAGAGCATGTATGTATGCGACCTATTCAAGGTCAGCCAGCATATGTATGCGACTGTCACCACTGTCACCTGCGTATACCTCAGTAGATGACACTTTTGAACTTCCCTTCAGTCTTTCATTCTGATCTGGCTTCTCTATCTTTGTCACCCACTTATGTAGATGACCCTTCTCCTCAGAACTTGGGTTTTGAGCATCCATATTTTCAAAGATGTCTCCCTTTCTTACTTCATTCCTTCTTCTAGCCATGCTATGTGAGATCCTCATCATGGAATTTCTTCTTGTGTTCCAACACTCCTAGGATTTTTGGCCAAATCCACTACATCTGTAGCATTTCATGGAGTTACAGTGAACAACAATGTGTCCTAATTGATCACATCTCCAACACCTTGTGGTGTTATAGAATCTTCCATTATATCTCCTTTCATAAGATCCACATTCAAAATCTTTGTGACCATATCCATTACATGAATAACAATTCCCATGAAAAATACTTTCATACATTTTCTTTGGTATCCCAAGAATAGCTTCTTGATGTCTTCCTTTCTTTGTTCTTTTGAAATTTTCCTTGCCTTGTGTAGATTGTTGCTTTGCAACATTGCCTTCCTTCTTTGATGGACTTAACTCATGCTTCTTTGAGGTGCTTGCTTCAGCATGTGTATCGTCTCCTTTGTATCCAAGACCTGATTTATCACATGATGATATCTGATTTTCCAAGATCTCATCCAAGATTCGTGAATTATTCAAGAATTTGTTTAACTTTTCCACCTTCTTTCCAAGGTCAACAATTTCATCTTCTAGCTTACAACATGATTGTTCATTTTCATTTATTTGATTCTTCAATAGTTCCTCTATTCTTTTGGATTCTTCAATTTGGGTCTTGAGATGGACAATGGTTTCAAAACTTTTGTTGATCTCATCATCTACATTCATATCTTCTTTTCCATTCTTTAGTCTTGTGATCTCTTCTTCCTTTTCTATCAATTTAGTCTTATTGCTCTCTTCTTGTTCTTTGAGAATTCCCTTTAACTTCAATATGTGCCTTTGACTCCTCCTAAGAAACTTCTTAGTGTTATCTGAAAGATAGTTATAGTGTGTATAAAAATGATCACTTCTATATCTATATAAACCCTCTTCAACTTCATTTTGAAGTTTTAATAGATTTTGTTCTATTCTTTTCATGGGATAGTTACCATCAAACTTTACACAAACTATTTCTAGATCTTCTTCTTCACTTGTAGAGAAAAATTCATCATCATCATTGCAATCAAGGGTTTTTGAGGGTTCTTTACCTTCATTTGAAATATCTT
>ML783371.1:654970-677416 GCA_009831015.1 Picea engelmannii | reverse complement strand
CCTTCATTTGAAATGTCTTCAAGATCTTCCTTTGTGCCATCATCACTTGATTCTTTATCTTCACTTGAAATTTTTTCAAAATAACATTTAGGAATAATACAATCAAAGGTTTTTGAAGATTCTTTACCTTTAATGATATTGATGAAGTGATATTCAATATCTTCCTTTTCCTTCTTGCTTTGATATATCTCCTCTATATTTAGCCATAGATCCTTGGCGGAAGTGCATTGTCCCATGCTCTCTTTGATAGGGCTTGAGAGTCCACTAAGAATAGTCTTGAGAGCCAATGCATCATTATTCTTTCCTTCCCTTTGAGATGCAAACTTTGACTTGTTCTTCAATGAAACTGATCCACCAATGGTTGCCTTCCAAATTGTTGCTCTCATTGTCTTCAAATGTAATCTCATCTCTATTCTCGAAGTAGAATAGTTTTCCTCATCAAGGATTGGAACTTCATCATCCATTTGTGTGTGTCTATGGATATCCTTCAAGATTGTTAAGGCTTGTAGTGAAGGCCTACTCTGATACCAAATGTTGGACACACCTAGCACACTTAGAGGTGGGGGGGAGGGGGTGAATGAGTGTGGGACTCTTTTCCCAAATCTTCCCTCTTGCACAAAACGTCTTAGTTAACATTCAACATTTATTCATTACCCTTTGCTGTCATTTATAACCCGTTATATGTGAACATATATCAACAATATATCATCAACAAGTCATCACCACAAGGAACACAAAGAACACAAGATGTATGTACAATTTTTCTTTTTATTATGGACAACAATCTCAGGGTTTATTAGCAACAACTGAATAGATTACAACTCTACAACATCACCAGCCCTATTATGCAAGACTCAGCTTACATACTCAGCACCAACTGAGATGAGGCAACAATCCTCAAAATATATCAATTTGTTAACAGGTATGCAACCTGTCAGTAGTGTAGCGCGTGTGTGTACGCGTCGTGGCTCACTACAGCCCGTGTATGTACGCGTCCAGTGTATACAACAACTTGTGTATACCTTCTGAGTTGTTAGGGTTTATCCTTCAAGATAAACTCAGATCATATGAAAACAATATATCATTCTCTTTTGTCTCTGACTGTCCAATCTTCCCACCATCCAGTCACAACACATCCAAGCTCTCCAATAACTTGTTCATGCTCCACAAAAAATCAATATGAATGCTATCTCAATCATGTATAAACAACTAGTATACCACAACAATCATGTCACCACTGAATCAAAAGAGTACTTCTCACTCCATCAACCAAATCAACCAAATTGAACCACATCATAGAATACATACCAAGAATTCCCTAAGAATTCACAACACGTCAAACAATAGTATCCATCAAGACAATAATGTAACCATATCAGTGTCTTAGTGATAGATCTGAGGCCATAGAATGCAGATATGGAACCTGCCTAATCATCCAAGAGCTTGGCACTAGATCAAACACAATTCTTCACCATTCTATCCACTATAGGCATAATGTCCTCATACAACCCGCGTATACCTTCAATGTATACACACCCTATACACAGACAACCCGCGTATACCTCAGAAACTAGGGTTTCTAAAGCTCCAAGAATTTTTCCGTCAAGACCTCCGATATTGCTGAAACTTTGATGTGTCCATGAGATCCTCCTCATGCTCTCTTTCTCCGAATAGACCTTCAATCATGCTCAAGATATCCATGCCAAAGATTCTCTCACAAGAAGCTCTCCATCAATACTCCACAAGATAATCTCACAAGAGGCTCTCCATTGATCCACCAAAAAGGATTATCTGCAAGAGACCACAACCATCTTATTTATACTTTCATCCTCTAGGTCACTTAACCCATTTTTAGGTCACTTAACCCATTTCTAGGTCATTTAACCTATTTTCCTTGTTTTAATGTCAACCACTTTCCATAAATAGAAAGTTCTCCAATACTTTATCATTTAAATAATCTTTCTTGATTTTGTCATTTTTATTTATTATTTAAATAATCCATATTGACTTTGTCACTTTACTTTATCATTTAAATAATGATTTCTTCTTTTAGGGAACTTTGACTTCTTTGGCCATTTGGGGCTTCAAGCCAACACATGAGGGTCCTTCAACTTCGTAGGGCCATAACTCTCAAACCGTGAAGAGTTATGTGACATTCCCCATACCACCGAAAATGGCATGACAAGAATTATCCATCTAGGATAATTTCACCAACAAATTCATTGATATTAATCTCATTATTCCACATACAAGCATGATTCCTCCCAACCACAACTCAACCACAAAGCGTCTTCTCGTGAGGGCTTTCACCATAAGGGGACCACTTTGGAGTTCATTCATTTGTGCACTTTATCAATCATGATAAGAGTATAATGATTCATCTATGCATGAATCCACAACTGCATCATATACATCAACTATGCATCATGTATCAATGACAACTCATTGATCCATCTTCATCATATCAATGACAACTCATTGATCCATCTTCACCGATTGGATTCCACTTGACATCTATCATTCTCATCAAGGACAATACATATACATGACATCAAACATCAATCAATCACTTGAAATCAATCAATGACATCAATCAATCAAACCATTGGCATCAATGACAACATGATCCAATAGTAGCTCCCACAATTGACACTTGAATATCATGGTAAAAATGGCCTAAACTGCACTATGTGGGCGAAAAAACTCAAATGGTATGGTAAAATGGTCTATTTTTACTATTAGTAGAAATTTTTTACCCACTTCATATAGTTTGTGTTGATTGTTTTACCTTATGGACTAATAATATAGTGGAAAGAGTTGGTTTTGGTGGTTTTGGTGGTTTTGTCTAGGATTTTTGCAGTTTCTACCACTTGTTCATGCCTTGGGTAGGTATTTTCTTTCACCAGCATATATGATAGGCTGTCACTCCATTTTTCATTATTGCATTGTCCTATGGCTATGATCCATATGCCTTAGGTATGAAACCATTTATTAGCAATACAAAACCTTCTTATTGCTACAAGAAGTGTCGTTATTAAGTTGTAGAGGCTTACCAAGCATGGGTGCCATTTGGTGCCCATGCAGAAGTTATTCCATAAGACCAGGAGTTCCTTATAGATTCAATATGACTGTGCATTCAAACCTCATATTCTTACTCACAAGAAGTATAATACTTACCTATGGGAATCCCCCCTGAGTCTTGGTTAATCTCTTTTCTGACTCTCTAAAAAGTGAAACGATTGTCGAGTGAACTTGTCTCTTTCACACTCATTAAATGGATTTGAAAGGACGTCTCTTTGGTGTAAGTTTAAACCTCTTTTAGACCAATTAGAGTACTTACGAAAAAGGAATACTCTAGTCAACATTGGATAGAATAGTTTTCCTGGGTATTATTTTATACTTTTTCGGGCCTAGGGGCCTAAATCTATGAAAAAGGACATTCTTTGGAGTTAATTTGTAATCTCATTCCATCATCCTTCTTGTAGTATTGAGCCTATTTCTAGTTCTCTCTTTCTCGTTATAAGCCTATTACCTCGTAAATTTGCATCACTAGCCAAGAAGAGCCTTGTTTATATCCTTTGCAACTTGACACCCTATACCCTAAGAGGAAACATTCCCTGACTGTGCATGCCCCACATGCAATTCCTTGCATTGAGCATAGGTATGTTTCACTATTTGGAGCTAGTTGCTTACTCGCAACACTCATTTCCTCTCTTGTATCATAGCATTTATTTTCCTATGAAAAAAACAAAAAATACAGGTGGGAAAAGAATATTATCTCATATCGACAACAGTAGTGTCTCATTTGACCATAGAACATGATTTTGAGTCCACTATCATCCAAAGTTTGGGTTTAGCATGACTGTAGGAAGTTGAGCTCGTTACATAGAGTTTGCTCCTCCAACTAGTTATTCTTCTAGTCCCTATGGAGAGTTTGTTGATGTCTCTTTCATCATGAAGTTTTATCATCAAGTCTATGTTGCATGAGTTATCCATATGTCTCATGCTCTTTTTCAAAGGAAGTCTAAAATACCGTGTTGACCATTTCTTAGAATTATTGACTTTGCATGTTGACCATACCTTCATTGTGTCTTAGATTCACATGAAGTTGTATTCCTACCATGCACCCTGGTCCTACTTTCATTATGGGTAGGTAACCTTGAACCCAACATTTGACATCTCCTTATTAGTCGTTGACTGGGGGGTTTCCCTTGTGTTCGATGGCAAGAAATATACTCACACATTGAGATTCATGCAGTGTCTTGGATGCTATTAGCCTTATTTCTAGTTTCCTCTCCTTTGTCGACAATATTCCTTATTGACTACTATTCATAGGGTCTTTTCCGTGCACTACTTGCATATGGTGCATGTGAAATATTCTCATGGTCATTGGTTTGTGAATATCCTATTCATATGATCTCCTCCCAATCATCAAGATATTACTGTGTACCTCTTTCTGACTGATGAGAGATGCCCTAATTCTCTTCTTTCATTGGGTCTCTTTCCATCGACTTCAGCTCATCTATTCTGGAAATGAGACCTAGAGTCCTATGAGTACCTAGAGGCTTGCAGTCATCAGTGGCATGTTCTCTCACCATAGATAGTTGGGAATACATTAATGTCTCCTAATCGATGGATTATTCAAGTGCTTTACCTCAACACCCTTATTAATACTTGTAAGAATGTACTCGGTTACTTTATACCTACTTTCGTTATCGGTAGGTTATCTCGCATTTGTTAATGGTATACCTTAATGATTGGTAATCAAATGAAGTCTCATTGTGTTTGACATCAAATCCTCTATTCACATGATTTAGACTTGCACCTTCGACAAATAGTGTAGAATACCTCCATCTTACAGTAGCAACATTACTATTTTTTTGCTATCTTTCATTGGACCAGTACCTATATGACTTCAATGATCATGGGAGATCAAATTGTACTCCACTATATACATATATCTTCATATTGATTTTGAGACTGGATTCCACTAGGCCTTGTTCATGACTATGACATCCTATGGCATGTGTCTACATTGTATTTCCTATTCATGGCCATGAACAACTATTTGGTATATTTACGCATTGATCTGCAGTGTAATTCAAATTGGTAACCATGTGTAAAAATTCATTATGGATTTTAATATTCTCATGAGTAACTAGCACTTCCAGCTAAGTCTCCATTACTCCACTTCTAGGAATTATAATGTATTTCGGCCATTGTAAATACTCCTCTGACTTCACACATGAGGGGGCATATGTTACAACAAATTTTTCCTCACCCCATGCAACTTGCTTGGATGGCCTTTCCATTTCCCTATGTAGAAGTGAAGTCCCCTTTTGTACCTTCCAGGGCCAAAAAAGCACATTTTTCCACATATACGCACCCTATCACTTAGACAACAAGTGTATATGCAAGTTACTCCACTACAACCTGTGTACTTCAAGTTTGATTCTCAAAATTAAAAATTATGTCGGGTTTCCATGCCATGTCATGAGATCCATGATCCTTAACCTTCCACATACTGGAAATGATCCCACTCATCCCTTCAGTTCCATTTGAAGGCTATAAATTGAGCCATATCCAAGCCTTGGAAAAAAGGAGAGAATTCAACTTTGAGAGAAAAGATACTTTGGAGAAATTTCACTTCATATTGAGTCTACATCCCTTTATCCTTGAAATTATGAACTCATTGTTCAGCCCCCAAGCTCTTCATTCTTTGGGATAGATAACCTCATTGTCTCCTTTATATGAGCTTGCCTTTAGTGGAGGATTGAAGTGGTGGAGGCCTAGCTGGAGGAACTTGGTTTCTCAGTTCTGATATGTGTCGTTATAGAAGTTTGTCACCTATATACTTCTACTAATTACTTTAATAGAAATACTCTTTTCTCTTCCAATTGATATCTTGAAAATATTTAAATTATTATTCCATGGGCATATTTATCATGTATGTTAATGGATTATGCTAATATATATGATAACTTTATATATTATCACCATATTCTTGCATATATTGGTTGTTGAGGACAAGTTTTAGGTATAAAGCCTTGAGTTGCATGCTCAACGGTGGTCTTCATCGAACGTCTGGGTGAGGTAGGCTCTTGGCCTTGTCTTGTTATCATTTCATTTATATAGCATACTTGGTATTAGTGTTGATTTTTTCGTTTCATTCTGTCTATTGTGGTTCACCCCATGCCATAGAGATATTTTCCTCGTAACAATATCCACAACCAAGTATCAATCCCAACACATATAAAACCGTTGGTATTCCTCCAGAGGGGGTAAGCCCTCTACGGAGATAATCTCCATTGTTTTACTAATTTTTCCATCGAAACAAAAACATCAGATTCATCCTAGCACTATACATTTCCTGCTCACACCCTCATCCTTCAAAATTGTACACTCCAATATTATCCAAGTTAGAACCCCAAACTTTCCCCCTCGAGCATCCACTACTCAAACTCTAAAAGTTGAATGAAGAAACCATTTCCAGGACTTAGTTTTCTTCAAAAACATCTTGAAACCAAATCATCGGTGGAAACCACAGAATTTAATGAGACTGTCCCCAGTCTCTTCATAGATATTTAAGAAAACTTCCCCGATCTTCACTGGAGGATTTAGAAAAAACTTCTTTGTTCTCCTCTCAAAAGAATTAACCTTAAGAGAAATTGATATGATTTCTTTTGACCACTAACTAGAGTAATTTATGAAATCAATGTTTGTGGAAACTAGTAGAATTGGCACAATTGTCTCCAATCCAACCAGAGACTTTCTTATGAACTCCTTCAATCCAGTCGGGGAACTTTACATGAAATCCTCCATATTTCACCAGAGGAGTTAACATAAACCTCACCAGACTTAAATTTAATTTCTATGGTTCACCATAGATCTTAATGTGATCATTTCCAACCTTAATTGTATATCTTCACACAAAGTCTCATGGTTTCATCGGAGGTCTTGGAAACAACACCTCGGGTGTAAACTTGAGGACTTAACATAAACACCTCTAGTGCAAGTTCTTACCAACCAGCATACTTTTCACCAAATTATTTGGTGTACATCAAAGTTCTTCAAATGAACTTGTTTGTCATACAATGAAGATTTTCATACAAATCTCTCTGATGTACATCGAAGCAGTTCACATAAAATGCTCTAGTCTCAAATTTTCAGGCCAATATCTAGGGTAACCTTAACCAAAATTGTCTGAATTATGTCACTACCTTATATGTTAGGGACCTAACCTCCCTAACCCCTCACATAGGTATAATAATATTTTTTCCATGTAATAAAGGCCGAAAATAATTAATAAGTCCTATATAATTAATGTGAACAAGTCAATGTAAGAAGATCTAACAAAATCTTCCGGTTCTAGAAAGATCTTCCTTTAAAATGTTCTTTAGAAGATAGAATTATTAAAAATAAGAGTAGGAGGCATAAGAAATCCTTGTCTTGAGAATTATTGCAATACAATGCTACTTTGTTGGAGGTGTCCCCCTAAAAGAGGCAAGTGAACGTTTATTTTTATCAATAAAGGTATTAATTTTGGTTGTGGTTCTCTAGAATTTTGTTGTCCCATTGGTATTTTTTGCAGTGTTTTTGTTTTCTTCTTAATATAATAGATATGGTACCTAACAAGTGGTATCATAACACTTTCTTTTGTGGAAACTATGGGAAAAAAAATTTCAGGGTAGAGAAATTTATTTCCAACATCTTTAAAGCACATAAATCTATCGCTTAGTGGGTAAAAATGTGGTGGGGAAGACTACATGCAGGAAATACATATAGTTTCATAAGGTTGTCTAGAAACAAAAATTTCACCTTGTTGGAAACATTTGTAACCCCTTTTGTTCCCCTCAAGTAGTATCACATCAAACATAATATACACATGACCATCACTCCCACATACCGACAGTTATATTGAGAGTCCCCTAGGTCTCCTAAAACCAGATCTAGATCATTTGATCAACTGGCTAATTGTTATAGTGACACCGAGAACAACACTCATGAATATACTCTCTAGTACCTGGGTAATCACATAGTACGAATAAGGGTACAATTGAGCCTCCTCGTTTGGTGCCCTAAGATATTGGTATGATTACTATTATTTGATCCCACACGTATATCAAAGAGCTATAGCACAGGGAAAACCCATGTCTCTAGGAACCCTAAAAACACTAACCATTGGGAAAGGAACAAAAAATAAAAAGAAAAGAAGAGATCTATTTCCATGAAACCCTACCTTATGCATTATGCATTTCTTCACAATTTTCCTATTAACAATTTGGGAAAGTTGTCATTTCAATATTCTTTAGGCCAAAGTATAACTCTACATAAGTAAAAACAAATGTATAATGGTCCCGTCAACACCCTTATTCGGTACCTATCCCATTGGATTCCTCTCTTCGCCCTCATTTTTATTGTACCTTTCATTTTTAAGATTTTTTTTCTCGTGGACCCGACCCCCTTCCCAATACCATTATTTTGGACTTATCTCAATGGGTTCCCCTTTTCACCCTGATCGTTGTGGTACCTATCACTTGTCAAAAAATTTCTCTATGGTCCCACCCATGCTTCCCAACACCCTTATTCGCCACCTATCCCATTTTATTTCTCTCTTTTTATCTTCTTTCGTCATACCCCTCACTTGTAATTTATTTTCAATGCAAACACAGCTGCCCATTTTTTCCTCTGTCCAACTGGCCAATACCCACAACCAAGAAATCAATACGTTGATTCTTGACAACATAGAGAACAAGGAGGAAATCAAGACTTTCAATTCCAACATTAGCAAGATCAATTCCTCCATTCAGATCCTCCAGGACCAATTCCACTATCAAAGACATCAAATACACCCACCATTTAGGTCGTTTGACCACGTTGAAATAGTATGGGACAACATAATACTTTATCGCTGCCTATGAGCACTTGTCTTTCAGAAATGAGGGCATGCCATATGCCTTATTCGAGGAATTATTTATCAATGGTTTAAAATATTGAATTTATTATCATGTCCTAATGGCACACCCCCAGACTTGGTTGGAAGCTACTAACAAAGCCAAGGAAGCACAGTGCATTTTCTTCTCTCAGAATAAAAAACCCTCCTTTATTCCTTTTCATAAAACCACCAATCATAATCCTCCTGCAACTTCTCTCAATATCCATAAATTAACCCATGAAAAAATGGTTAAACACCAACTCAATGGTCTTTGTTATAATTGTGATGACAAATATTTTCCAAGGAAAAAGTGTAAGAAACAAAATATTTTTATGGCCATGTCCCAGGAAGTTTCTGAAGAGGAGGAAAATGTTTCCCCTATGGTCAAGATACCACCACCAGTGGATTTGACTCCACCCTCTGATCCAACAGAATTTGAATTGATGATTTCACTGAATTCCCTCACTATATTCTCTTCTCCCCAAACCCTCAAGTTAATTGGTTACATTAAGAATTAGAAAGTCATCATCCTAGTTGACGGTGGTATCACCCATAATTGTGTTCATCGTTGCATTTCCCAAGAAATCAATTTCTATATCCTTGTAGTCAATAATTTTTAAATCATGATTTCCAATGGCGATTCCATAAAATGTGGGGGACATTGTGAAAATGTGTGGCTTCAAATTGGTCAGTATCACCTAAAATCTCATATGTTTTCTATTTACATGGGAAATTGTGACATTATGCTCAATGAAGAATGGTTACGCACTCTTAGCCCTATTCTAATAGATTTTAAGGAATTAAACATGCAATTCCAATAGGAGGGAAAATAATATAAGCTCCAAGGCATCAAAATAGGATCCCCTAAGATTTTTAGTTCCCATCAAATTGAAAATCTCCTCAAAAGGGGTCATTATGGAATTATCACCCAACTCCACTCCATTCATGTTATTGAGACACCCTCTATGTATATTGAACTCCAATCTATATTCTCCTAACACCAAGCTATTTTTACCACTCCCTAGGGACTTCCCCCTTCCCTTGTAATCCATGATCATTCCATTCCTCTCATACTAGGAAGTATTCCTCCCAATGTTCACCATTATCATCATCCCTTTTCCTAGAAGAATGAAATTGAGAAAAATGATCAAGAATTTCTTGAAGTAGGTGTTATGCATCCTAGTACCAGCCCCTATTCTTCTCATATGATCATGGCACTCAAGAAATAAGGCACTTGGCACATGTGTTCTGATTTTTGTTCCCTCAACAAACTCACCATTAAAGAAAAAAATTCCATTCCTATCATTGATGACCTCTTTGATGAATTGAGTGGTTCTCAGTACTTCACCAAACTTGATCTCCATTATGGATACCACCAGATCTATATGAAAGAGGAATACATTCCCAAGGATGCATTTAAAACTCATGAAGGTCACTATGAGTTCTTGGTAATGCCCTTTATCTTGTGTAATGCTCCCTCTACTTTCCAAAGTCTCGTGATTCATGTCTTCCATCCTTTTCTCTATTATTTTTTCTTAGTTTTCTTTGATGATATTCTCATCTATAGTAAAACTTGGACTTCCCATATTGCTCATGTGGATCAAGTTATCCATCTACTCTCTCAACGCCCTCTTTTCCTCAAACAATCAAAATGTTTCTCTAGAGCCTTGGAAGTGGAGTATATGGTTCATATTGTCAACAAGAATGGTCTATGGGTGGATCTTAAGAAAATTGAAGCTATGTAGAATTGGCCTTGCCCTAAAATCTTAAGAGCTTACATGGTTTTTTGGGTTTAACATGTTATTATCACAAGTTTGTTCATAATTATGGTAAAATTACAACACTTATCACTGCTCTCCTTAAAAATAATTCTTTCACTTGTACTCCAGTAACTAATCAATCCTTCCATGCCTTGAAAGAATCCATGTGAACGACTATTGTCTTATCACTTCCTGGATTCACAAATACTTTTGTCCTATAATGTGATGCTTCAAGGAAAGGAATTGGGGTAATCCTCATGTAAGATGGCAGGCCTTTGGCCTTCACTGGAATGTTGGAAATTTGGTTTGGAAAGTCAGTTTTCATTGATGTCAACCCTTAAATATAGATGTCAACCATTGGAGAAGTTTAGAATCCCTAGAGATGTGGTTGATATTGATTGTGAGTTAGTTATCATTTATGGAGTGGTCGATGTTAGCAGATGTGATGGGTGTGTTTGATGAAGTATACATGAATCCCTGAAGGTGTGGTCATTGAACTCAAAGTTGTATGAGGAATATGGACATGAAGGACAGTGTAAATAAAGTTAACATACTGATATATCGATAGTCCTCATCATGTCATTTCCAACGGTAGGTGGAACGTCATGCAGTTCCTCACGATTGAGGAGTTATGAGGTCATGAAGTTGGAAGCCCCAAAGATGGGTTAAGAAGCCCTATGGAATCCCCAAAGATGGGTTAAGAAGCACCTAATTGGTCATAAGTCATTAATGAAAGGGTAAAGTGGTTGTAACAATAAATTTCAAGAAGCCCTAAAGTTAAGGAAAGAGGTTACTTATAAAAAGTATATATACACCTCAAGAAGTCACTCATAAGTACATTCACACACACATTTTATTGAATATATTATATTTGAGTAAGTGATTTTTATCCGAGGTAACCAAGGATATATGAGGCATTTTTCAAAGGAAATATGAAGTAAAGAAGGGAGAAATTCCAAGGGATGATGAAGTCTTATGAGGATGTGTTCTAAGGTATGTCATTTACAGGTCATATTACCATTTTTTCTATAATTTTTTTTTCTAGAATGATTCATAAATATAGAATTGGAGGCTATTGATAAGACATATCAAGGGTTTTGTGGTATAAATTTCATCTTCTAGGCCATTTCATATCGGAGATACACTCTATGTAATATAGGGTTTTGGGCTAGCCCTGAAACTAGTCTCAAGCAGGTGTTTCAAGTAAAAAAGTCATAACTTCTTCATACAAGATCCAAATTTAGTGAGACTAAATGCATTGGATAGAGTACGTTCCATAGTATATTTTTTATGATTTTCAGATCCATATATCAAACATTATGCACAGGGAATTCTCTACAATTATTCTTTCTAGAATAAGACATAATTCAACAAGGTTTGTCATGTTTTCTATAACTCCTTTTCTGGGATGTTCCAAGTAGTGAAACTTGGAGGAATTGCAGAGAATATATTGACTAATACTGGGTAAAGGTTTCAGATATTTATTCATTGAAGGTACGAATTTATTCTTTTTGAAAGTTAGGGTTTATGATTAATCCAAAAACTAGTCCCATGAGACTAAGGTAAAGTTTGATGAATATATTATTCTCTTGTTTCTGAAGTTGAGGAAGGTATACAGGTTTGTGATCACATACATCAGGTATGTTATAGAGTTACAAGTATGTCTATATGCATGTTTTGAGGGTTGCATGTTGATTATGTTATGGTGCATGCTTGAGGCAAGTCTTTGGTATATTGTTAGGGCATTAGAACATGCTTGAGGCACATCTTAGGTGCATGGTTGATGCATATACTTGGTATATGGAAGGACATGTATGAGATATATATCTTGGTGATATTGGTACTTGGTTGAGGTACACCATTGTTATTACTTTCTTTGTATATCTAATGGTACATGGTATATGGCATGATTGAGTGATATGGTATATGGTTGAGATACATTGTGTAGTGTTGGCACATGGTATAACATAGGTTGGTTGATGCACATGTTATGGTACATAGTTGATACATGGTACGGTACAGGTGTTGATGTACATGATTTGTGTACATGGTTTATGCGCATGGTTGGAACATGGTATGGTACAGGTGTTGATGGTATATGTATTGGTGCATGGTTGATGCACTTGTTGTGGTACATGTTGTGG
Organism: Picea engelmannii; assembly: GCA_009831015.1. Taxonomy (NCBI): domain Eukaryota; kingdom Viridiplantae; phylum Streptophyta; class Pinopsida; order Pinales; family Pinaceae; genus Picea; species Picea engelmannii. The sequence continues at coordinate 664,577 of ML783371.1, read as the reverse complement.
TACACAGTTGATTCTTGGTATGGTACAACTTGATGGTTTGGTACATGTTTGAGAAACATATATTGTGATGGAATGTTGGTGATATTGGTACATACTTTGTAGAGGCATGTGTTGGTGATGTTGGACATCTAGTTGGTAATTGTTCTTGGTATATGATCCATGTGAGAGGATCTTGTTGAGTATCAGTGACAATGACAGGTTGGACATGTTGATCAGTTACAAGGTGGATGGGTTGATTAGTGATAGGTTGATGTGATGGGTTGGATGTAGTGACAGGTTGACAATGACTGGTTGGATATAATCACAGGTTGACAGGTTATATGTTGATGTGGTAGTGGTAGTGATTGTGGTAGTGACAATTAGTCTACACTTATATTTCAAGGTGGCAAGATGAGGAAAGGTGAAATATCCCTGATCCAACTGATCTGGGTATATACTGTTGATCTGGGTATCTACTGCTAATATAGTATTATGTCTCACAGATCTGATACTCTGGGGGTTTCTGGATGTGTTTATCTTCAAATCTGATACTCTGGGGGGTTTTGGATGCGTTTTAGTTATGTGATTGAGATGTTTTGTGATTGTCGCATGTGCGTGTTATACATTATGGTTTAAACAATATATATATGATGCGTGTGGAAATAAGGAACAACAACCGCCCAATAATATGTATTATGATATTTAAGTAGGGAAATACAATGAAATACTGGAAATATAGACAATATTCATCAATTAGATCTCATGGATCGTCACTGGAATACAAGAAAATAACATAAAATAACCATGATCAGAAGATGAAGGCAGATATGATGCATGCACAAATAGATCGACAAAATTGATAGTTTCGTCGAAGCAAGGTAACTGCTACAAATCGAAAAACTCATCTGGAAGGTTGTAACCATCAGAATGAGTTGGAACCTGTCTCAACAGAAGCACCCTAGAATATAGACTGATCCTGGTGACTGTTGGATGGAATATTTATCCTATGTGGCTTCAGATATCACCCCTGGCGGTCTTTGCACCTCTTGGACTCTCTGAGTGTGCCCAAATGATTCCCCCAATGGAATCAGATGCTATATGACTCAAAATGATCACCCTGGCTAATGTTGAACTGGATCAGAGGGGTTTCTTTGTATTTGATCTGATACTCCATCTATAACCCCAAATTTCCTTCCACAAGAGTTGTGCCCTCGATGGTTGAATGTTGTGCCCAAAAATATTCCACCATGAGAATCCGATGGGAGGTGGCTCAATCTATGCACCCTGGATGGATTTAAATTGGGTCATAAGGGATCTGCAATACGAGATCTGATCTTGTGCAGCTACACAAACCCTCCCTTTGACTTGCGCCCTCACGGGATGAGTTGCGTAACACTACAAACTGGATAATCCTGAATCGCACGGTGAAATACCTGGTTGGTATCTCCGATTGGCTAGGGTTTGTTTCTCAAAACCAAAACTGATCAATGGTGGTGGTTTCCTCCATAAATCCACAAAACAGTAGAATTCAAATATCCTCCTCTGGTAACTCTCTCAACATCAAATCATAACACAACATAATGAGGAATTAGGTCGAATTCCTCCCTTTATACTCTTCCTGATCTAATTCACCATTGACCTCACTTAAGCTAGGATATTTTACTCCTAAGTAGAGTAATTAATTAATTAATTCCCCCCTTAACACCTTTTCATTCTATTTCTCCGTTGACATAGGCTTAAGTGACTTTTCCTATGTTTTTTGGCTTAATTCATCGTTTAGCCATCAATTTTCCCTTATTTCTCCTATCGTTTCCTTTTTTGTGCTTAAATATAGTCTACGGGGACAAATAGACTACTAAGTCACTCCCTACTAGCCTACTCTTGGGAACGGGACATCACATTCCTCCCTTCCCGAGATTTCTTTTCCTCAAGCAACATCAATCCTAGGTGTTGCGAAATATGCCCCCCCTCTCATGTGGCATCCTCCATTGGAAGTCCCCTCCATCTAACCAAGTACTCTCTGATTATCATGTTCCTCAACCTGCACTCTCTTTTCTCGAGCACCTCCTCTGGCACTAACTCCAACTAACCCTCCTCATCTAAGGGTGGAAACTCCTATGAAGTGTTGATCTATTGTCCCACTTCATTTTTAAGGAAAGAAATATGAAATACATTATGAATCTTGCTAGAATGTGGTAGCTCTAGCTCATATGCCACCTCGCCTACCCTCCTGATGACTCTTAATGGCCCATAAAATATTGGTTTCAATTTCTCTGCTCCACTCCTCTTCAAGGAGGATTGTCAGTATGGTTGTAACCACAGAAAAACCAAGTCCCCAACATCAAAACATCTACTTGTTTGCATAGATATTTTTCTAGTTCTGTGTTTCATGTAAGTTTTCCTTCGATGCTCATAGAATCCTTTGGCTCTCCTCCACCCAATATTTGTCCCTCAGGACCCTTCTATCCCAAAATATAGTCTCCACAAAAGTGGGTGCATCATATCTATACAATGCTCTAAATGGTGACATTCTGATAGACATATGGTGAGTCGTGTTTTAACAGTACTCACCCATGTGCAACCACCTCACCCATGTGCGTTTTTGTCCTCCCACATAGTTCCTCAGATACCCCTCCACCCATTTGTTGACAATATTTGTCTGTCCATCTGTCTGTGGGTGGTATCCGGTACTCATGGCTAGCTCTGTGCTTGTGAACTGAAAAATCTCTTGCCAAAATGCATTGATGAAGCGCCCATCTCTATTACTGACTATCTACTTGGGTAGGCCATGCAATCTGAATACCTCTTTGAAAAATAAGTATTCTACTTGCATGGCCTTGTAGTCCATGGGTATGGAAAAGAAATGTGAAAATTTTGTCAGTCTGTCAACCACCACAAATATAGAGTCCTCGCCCTGCATGCAAAGGGGGCCTGTGATGAAATCCATAGAAATGCTCTCCCATTTCTACTCCAGAATGGGTAGAGGATGAAGTAACCATGATGGTTGTGTCTACTCTGACTTATTCTACTGACAAGTCGTGCACTCCCAGATGTGCTTCAATACATCATCCTTAAGACCCTTCCATGAGAATATCTCCCTGATCTACCTCTAAGTTTTGAAATACCCTTGGTGCCCTGCTACAAGAAAATCATGACACACCTTCAAAATTTTCCCATTTAAGGTAGATTCTAGAACCAAGTAGATCTGGTATTTGTATAAAATGACATCATCTAGTACCCAGTATCTATCATCAACCAAATTCCCATCCATCACCTCACAAGCAAACTTTTTTTTGTAATATTCCACCAACAAATGTGTTTTCCAATATGTGCAAATGTCCATCATTGAACACCTCGGTGGCCTCCTAGACAAGGCATCTGCCACAATGTTCCTTTTTCCCTTGACATAATCAATGTCAAAGTCAAAGTATTAGATATTTGAGACCCACTTCTGGTGTCTCTCATTGAGGTCTTTCTAATCCAAGAAATACTTGAGACTGTTGTGATCAGTCTTCACTACAAATTTGCTACCCACCAAATACTACCTGAATTTGGTTAAGGCGTGCATGATTGCTATAATTTCCTTGTCTTAAATAGAGTAGAGTCGATCTGACTCATTGAGTTTCCTACTCTCAAACACAATGGGATGGTCTCCATGCATCAACACTTCTCCAATCCCCACCCCTGATGTGTCGCACTCCAAGATGAAAGACCACAAGAAGTCATGAAGGGATAGAACATGGCATGTTCTCATAACCTCCTTCATATTCTCAAATGTCCATTTTGACTCCTTTGTCCACTGAAAGGAACCCTTCTTGGTCAAACCTGTGAGTGGTGCTCCTAACTACAAAAAACCCCTGACAAACCTCCTGTAATAACTGCACAGCCCAAAGAATATCTTTAACTTTGTCAAACTCCTGGGTGTTGGCCAATCCCAAATGGAAATGATCTTTTCCTAATGTACCTGAACCCCCAGTGCACTGATGATGTGGCCCAAGTAAAGAAACTTTGTCATCTTGAACTCACACTTGGACTCTTTGGTGTATAATGACTGCGCCTCCATGATTCTCAACACCTCCTCCAAGTGCCCCATATGTTCTTGCCATGTCTTGGTATAGACCAAAATGTCATCGAAGAAAACCACAACCAACTTCCTCAAATTCCCCCTGAATATGTGGTTCATGCAAGACTGGAATGTAGCTAGTGCATTGGTTAGCCCGAATGGCATAACCAAAAACTCGAAATGGCCAAAATGGCACTCAAATTGCGTCTTATATATGTCCTTCTCTTTGATGTTGATCTGATGATATCCAGAGCATACATCAATATTCGAGAAGAAAACTACCCAATGCAACTCATCCAACAACTCATCAATGCGAGGGATAGGATACCGGTTCTTGATGGTTTTCTTATTCAAGGCCCGGTAATCGATGCACATCCTCATGGTACCATCCTTCTTCAGGACTAAGACAACTGAAGAGGTGAATGGACTGCTACTATGTCTCATGTGTCCCATCGTGAGAAATTCCTTGATTGCTTTTTCTATCTCATCCTTGAACCTCTTAGGATGACGATAGGGGGGGTCATCGTGGGTTTGGCCCCCTCCTCCAACTCAATGTATGCTCAAATCCCTTATCCAACGATCTTCCTAGTGGAATCAACCCAAAAACCTATTGATGTCATCCCAACAAGTTCCTGATATTTTTCTGATACTGTTGTCAACCCTCAGAATACTTCCACGTAGTGATCAAGCACTCTGTGGAAAATGTTGCCTCCCCATTACTGAATATCATCTCCATCCTCTTGACTAAGACTATTTGGGGTGCTCCTGTCAACATGCCCCTTAGTACAACCCTCTTCCCATCACTGTCTTTGAATCCCATCTCCAAGGTCTGGTAGTTGGTGGTCATTTTACACAAGGTGATCAACCATTGGACTCCCAAAACCACATCTATGTCTGATAGGTCAACCACATAAAATGTATCTCTCACGATGTAGTTTCCTAACTTGATCTCCAAGTCCATAACTCTATCTAGACACTCCACTGTATGGCCATCTACTACTACGACATCAAATCCCTCAAACTCCTCGGTCTTAAGGGCCTATCTCAATTCCAATGAATCATCGATGAAGTTGTGGATAGCCCCACCATATATCAGGGCGATTGTTTGTTTCCCCTGAATATTCCCTTTGATTTGGAGGGTGTCATACCTGGGAACACTAGAAAGGGTTGCTATGACTCCTTCATTTGCTGGTTTATATCTATTAGCCTTCTCAGGAGGCTGTGGAACTACTAATGGGTGGGCCCCTGCCGGTGTCGGTGGTCTACGAGGAGGCTACTCCTCCTCTAATATGGTGGATCCATTGTCCTGATCCTCCTCCTCACTATCAACACTCTCTACTGCCACCTCAATATAGTTAATCTCTCCCTTTCTCATGCACCTATGGCCTAGGACCCAAGGGTCTTTGCAATTGAAGAAAATATTCTTCCTCATAATCTCTCACCTCGTCTCATCATCCAACTTCTCCTTTCCCTTCCAATCTCTTTGGAATGGCTTCTAGTCTCGATCCTTCTATGGTATGAAGGGTTTGGAAAAGGGTTTAGTTTTTTGCACTGAGTCCACCAAATCTCTATTGCATAGGATGACATCCTGCAAGGTGTGAGGTCAGTATGCCTTCACCCATCCTCTCAAGGGTTCTGTGATCCCTTCTGTGAATAACATGATCAGTTAGGGATAAAATATATATTTCACTACCACTGCTACCCGCTGAAACTCTAAGATGAATTCCTCTTTTGTGCTAGTTTGTCTCAACTCAACTAGATCTCTGAAATGGATCTCTAGATCCCTCCTATCAAATTTGTCCATGAGTCTCTGTGTGAACTCCCTGTAGGAGGTGATGTGACTTTGGCCCAATGTAACCAATCCATGATACCACCACTCATGTGCCTCACCCTCCAAGTGTAAGGTAGCAAAAATGATGCCTCTGTCTTGGTCATCTGGTTGAGATTGAAGTAGGTGTCTAGCTTCTGTACCCAAGCTCTGGCGATGCATTTGGATGATCCATCGAAAGAAGGTATGATGATTTTACCAACTTTCTGGACGAAATCAATGTTATTCCCCTGTTGTTACTATGGCCCTCCTCTTTGTGGCTCTCTGGGGAGGTTCCTGAGTCTAAGTCCACAATACTCGACTAGGGTCATGTCCTGATGGAAGTCACAACCCATTGCTGCAAACTCCCTTCGATACTCTGCAATTTCCTCTACATGAGTGGGTGGTATATGTTCCATCGACAATTGTGCTGCTACCGAGGGTACCCTCTAGAAACTGGGAAACAAAGGTCTGAGAATCCTACTCGAAGAGGTGTATGTGAGAGTGGGTGACTAGGGTCTACTGTTTGCCCCTGAGTTCCCTTGTGTTGCATGTGGGGCTTGTGTTCCTGGGGTTCCCACCATAGCCAATCTATCAGCCACCTATGCCAAGGACTGAGACATGGTCCACTGACTATCTAACATATCATTGATAACCCACATGAAGGTTTCCTCTGGTTCCATGGGGGCCTTACCACTATATATGTCTCCTAGCATCCTCTCTTCCTCGCTCTCAGCCTCACACTCTACTCTTCTCTCTGCTTCTCTGTGTGCCTCTTCCTCTTCCTCTGAACTGGGAGGGAAAGGAGGAAAGTCAGGCCTAGGCCTTATTTCCTTGTGCCTATTGTAAGTGACATATTCGTCAACTACGTGCTCACGACCATCTAGGTGTTTTGTTGAACTCATTGTCTTTAGTCACAGGTTGGCAGGACTAAAGCTCTGATACCACTAAAATATCCTTGATCCAGTTGATATGGGTATCTACTGATGATCTAGTATTATGTCTCACAAATCTGATACTCTGGGGGTTTCTGGATGCATTTTATCTTCAAATATGATACTCTGGGGATTTCTGGATGCATTTTAGTTAGGTGCTTGATATGTTTTGTTATTGTCGCATGTGCATGTTATACATTATGGTTTAAACAATATATATTTGATGCATGCAGAATAAGGAACAAAAACCTCCCAATAATATGTATTATGAGATTTAAGCAGGGAAATATAATGAAATACTGGAAATATAGAAAATAGTCATCAGTTAGATCTCATGGATTGTCATTGGAATACAAGAAAATAACATAAAATTATTTTGAACATAAGTTGAAGGCAGATCTGATGCATGCATGGATAGATTGGCAAAATCGGCAGTTCCGACAAAGCATGGTAACCGCTACAAACTGGGAAACTCATCCGGAAGGATGTAACCATCGGAATGAGCTGGAAACTGTCTCAACAGAAGCACCCTGGCCTCTAGACCAATCCTGGTTACTATTGGATGGAATATTTGTCCTTTTAGGCCCTATATCTCACCCCCTATGGGTCTGCGCACCTCCTAGACTCTCTGAGTTTCCCCAAATGATTCCCCCAATGGAATTGGTTGTTATATGACTCAAAATGATTGCCCTTGATAATTCTTGACTCAGTCAGAAGGGTTCCCTCGTATTTGATCTGATACTGCGTCTATAACCCTAACTATCCTTCCACAAGAGTTGCACCCTGGATGGTTGAATACTGCACCCAAAAATATTCCACAGTCGGAATTTGATGGGAGGTTTCTCAATCTATCCACCCTATATGGATATCAACTGGGTCGAAAGGGATCTGCAATATGAGCTATGATCTCGTGCATCTACACAAACCCTCCCTCTGACTTGTGCCCTCACTAGCTGAGCTACGAAACATTGCAAACTAGATACTCCTGAATCGAATGGTGAAATACCTGGATGGTATCTCCGATGGGCTAGGGTGTGTCTCTCAACACCGAAACCGATCAGTGGTGGTGGTTTCCTCCAGAAATCCACAAAATAGTAGAAGTCAAATCTCCTCCTCTGGGAACTCTCTCAACATCAAATCATAACATAGCATAATGATGAATTACATTGAATTCCTCCCTTTATACTCTTCCCAATCTAATTCACCATTGACCTCACTTAATCTAGGTGCTTTTCCTCCTAATTTGAGTAATTAATTAATTAAGTCCTCCCTTAACACATTTTTTTTTATTTCTCTGTTGACTTAGGCTTAAGTGACTTTTCCTGTGTTTTTTTGGCTGAATTCATTGTTTAGCCATCAATTCTCCCTTACTTCTCCTCTCGTTTCCCTGTTTGTTCCTGACTATAGTCTACGAGAACAAATAGACTACTAAGTCACTCCCTCCTGGATTACTCTTGGGAATGAGACATCACAAAAGGAAAGGGGTTTGTAGCCTTGTTTTGGTTAGTGTCGGAGAATCGGGGAGTTGGATCTTCCTTCATGTTGGATCCTGAGAATTAGGGGGTTGTATCCTCCTTATGGTTGAAGCCATAGAATTCAAGGATTTGTAGCTTCCTTTAGGTTGGATCATGAGAATAGGGGGTTGTAACCTCCTTCCAGTTGCAGATGGAGAATTTGGAAGTTGGTGCATCCTATGAATGGATTCTTAATATATATAAGAAATAATCTCGTGGTTTCCTCCCATTTCCACGTAAATACTAGTGTACTGTATATTTGATGTGATGTTGCTTATGATTATATGATCATGATATATTGAATGCAATAATATATGATACATTGATGATAAACTTGTGAATAATGTTGATAAAGTTGATGTTTATATATTATGGTTAAAAGTGGTATAAAGTGCTCATATTGATTCACCCCCCCTTCCAGTATTCCAACATAGAAAACAACTTTTAGAGAGACATTTGAGCCAATCAATCTATAAAAAGGAAATGTTGGCTATTATATATGGCATGGATCTATAGAATCCTTGTATATTTGGAAAATTCTTCCACATTAAAATTGATCATCATAGCCTCAAGTATTTTCTGGAGCAATGCATTTCATCCCTGGAGAAACAAAAGTGGGTGACCAAGATATTTGAATATGATTATGAAATCATTTACAAGAAGGAAAAATAAAATGTGGTGATTGATGCTCTTTCCAGGAAGTATGAAGAAGAAGGGTCCCTTTGTTCCCTCTCCTTCATTGTACTACATTGGCTCCAAGTTGTTCACCAGAAATGGCTACAAGACCCCAAACTTTCTCATTTGATCCAACAATTGCAACACCATTCTATAGCTTCTCCAGAGTGCTCTTGGCACAATGAAGAGATTTTCTATAAAGTTCATCTATATTTAAGAAAACAGTCACACCTTAAATCCACAGTGCTTTTTGAGCTTCATGCTTCACCCATAACTAGGAATTCAGGGTTTACCAAAACCTATGAATGTGCAAGATACCAGATATATAAAACATGCAGAACAGAAATGAAATGCTAGAAATGACAGAATAACAGTAAAATATCCAGCGTAATCTTCACAATACACAGAAACGATACACGAAATAGCAACAGAAATAGCACTTTGAATCAGATAGCAATGTTCACAAGCCTCTTCGAGGGGGCAACCTCCAGTTGAGTAGCGCTCTGTTACAATAATATCCAAGCTAGGGTTCTCATACCCTCGACTCCTATTTATACTAAAAAGAAGCATCTAGAGGAAGATCCTTCTAGAAGCGGAAGCTTCTATTAGGTCTTCTTACATCCGCCTTATTCTA
>ML783371.1:606168-649612 GCA_009831015.1 Picea engelmannii | reverse complement strand
GAAGATCCTTCTAGAAGCGGAAGCTTCTATTAGGTCTTCTTACATCCGCCTTATTCTATTTTATTGAAAGGTCTTATTAATATTGACCTTTATTACATCCGAATACATTGATCTACCTATGTGAGGGTTAGGACCTTAACAGAATGGGTCAAAGGTTTTTTTTTCTAGGATGGTATGAAATAGGACGTATGAACCTTTTTGGGTGAATGTGATTTCTATCAATGCAACAAGGGAGAAACATTCAAATATCTAGGCACACTCCAACTTCTTCCAATTCCTCCTACTATTTGGAGGGATATTTCTATGGATTTCATTATTGTCTTTCCAAAATTGGGAAATAATCCAGTCATCATGGGGGTAGTTTATAATATTTCCAAATAATCTCATTTATGTGCTCTTCAAAATCTATTCACTGCATCCATAGTGGCTAAATTTTTCATGGATAATATCTTCAAACTTCATGGCATACCTCATTCTATTGTCTCCGACTGAGATCCAACTTTCACCAGCAATTTTTGGCAAGAATTGTTCAAGCTCCAACGCATCCAATTGCATCTCATCACATCCTAGCATCCCTAGAATAATGGCCAAACTGAATTTTTCAATAAGTGTTTGGAAGCATATTCTTCGGTGTTTTCATCTAACAGACAAAACCAATGGGATCAATGGTTACCCCTAGTTGAGTGGTGATATAACACATATTACCATACAACTACTCGCATGAATCCTTTTGAATAATACTATGGAAAAATCCATCGTCTATTCTCTCATACATGCTAGGTGTCTCAAAGGTTCAAGAAATATTACAGTTCGATAGGCCATTCTCCATACCCTCAAAGCAAATTTGGTCATGGATCAAAATCGCATGAAGCAACAAGAAGATCAAGGTCATTCTAAACGTAAATTTGATGAAAGGGACCATGTGTTTCTTCATCTACAACTTTATAAGCATACTTCACTCAAAATTGAACATTGTCATAAACTTGCTCCCAAATTTTATGGTCCTTATACAATTCTCAAGCGAGTTGGGCCCGTGGCCTATCAGTTTGCTCTACCCAGTCATTATAAGTTCCATCATATTTTTTATGTCTCATCCTTAAAGAAAGTGATTGGAATTAAGTGTCAAACTCAAACCAATCTCCCTGATTTGGATGAAGAAGGTTCCATTTGGTTGCATCCCCACGCAATCTTAGACCAACACAAGTAACATATCCGTTAGTGCACCAGCAAGGAAGTGTTAGTTCAGTGGAAATATATAACTCCAAAATATGTCACCTTGGAGCCGACCACCATTCTACAACAATTTCCTCATCTCAATCCTTGAGGACAAGGTTGTTCTTCAAAGGGGAGGGAATGTTAGGGACCAAACCTCCCTAACCCCTCATGTAGGTAGAATAATATATTTTCCATGTAATAAATACCGACATTAGTTAATAAGACATATTTAATAAATGTAAACAAGTCAATGTAAGAAGGCTTAATAGAAGCTTTCACTTCTAGAAAGATCTTCCTTTAGAATGTTCTTTAGAAGATAGAATTAATATCAATAAGAGTAGGACGAATGAGAAATCATGTTCTTGAGAATTATTGTAATAGGGTGGTGCTCTATTGGAGGTTTCCCCCTCAAAGATGAAAGTGAACATTGCTTTCTATCTTTAAAGATATCAATTTTGGTTTTTGTTCTATACAATTTTCTTGTTCTGCTCGTATTTTCTGGAGTGTTTCTATTTTTTTCTTAATATATTATATTCGGTACCTAACATTCTCACTAAGGATTAATTTTCCATGATGCCTTCCATCATTTTATCATATTCCATTGATGACCTCCCACCTAGCATCATTACAAGTAATTATTCGAGTACTTATCACATGGTTAATAATGCGGATCTTCTTTTCATATTTATCCTTTATTTGTTTACAACATCTGATCTAATTATGTACATATTATTTCCTATTTTGATTGTACTAATTTAAACTATGTTTTTCATATTCAGATATGTCTCCAAGGAACAAGGTTACTAGCAAAAATCCTACCATAGAGGCCTCTAGGAGTGGACGCCAACATGAAGATGAAACCAACATCGCAGGATCAATGTATGACAACAAATTTGGCTTCCTGGAAAAGGGGAAGATTCTCTCAAGTGGGGAAATGTTTATCAAATGTTCAATAAACAGAGCTTCATCGTTGATGCGGAAGACTAAGATGAACTTAGAATTTTCAAGAACATTAGGAAATCTAGGATTCACATAGTAACAGTTGGTATTGTTTTTTTTCCCTTATATTAATGTCATTGTTTGGATCCTTAAACATGTGGACTTAGGAAATAGGTACATATGCAATTCTCAGGGAGATCTTATAGCCTCATTTCATCTTCTTGATCCAGTAAAGTGTTATCATCTAGAGAAAGGAACCTGAAAATTGGATAACAAACTTCTCAGTGAGTTCAAACATACAACCAAAGACCTATGTTGCATCAGGTACAAACCAAATAAGCAGTTCAATCTCAGACCAATTGGAGGATACCCTACAAACTTACAATGGAAATTGTATCAATAAATGGTGGCCATGCTATGCAAGTTGTACAGAGAGCTAGATTCCTTCAAATTCCCACTATTGTATATGCCCCTGATTCATTATTGTGCAGACAAAGGATCATATTTTAACTAGGATGACATTTTTTCAGAAAACTTAGTAGAGGCTATCACATCAGTTGTGGAAGCATATCCCAATTTTTTTTTGAACTTTCGCATGTCTTCATATCTCATAGATATCATGTGCGTTGCACACCAATACCAAAAAATGAGTTGGGCATGGAAATCAACTGACCCACCCATACACATATAATGAAAGGTATTATTGGGAGCATAAATATAGGAAAAAATATCACAAGATCTGTGATAGATTTCTATCCCCATTATACGAGTTCATTTTCTACTCGCTAGCCCCATGTATGATTAACAAAGCATTGGATTTAATCAGGAGAATAGGATATTGGTACCTGATGGAGCATGGCACATATATCAATATATATGGGGAAAGCATAGGTGATATTGACAAGTGTATCACTGAAAATCTAGATGTGTCAATCGAGATTCCACGTCCCTCAAGTGTAGATAGGAAAGTTGATCTCACTATTCTTGATCACTACCAACAGGCCAAGAAGAGAGAAGAAAAATAAACAACCAACTTAATGGCGATTTGGTTGTGACTACACAAGGTGGCACAATACTTAACAAGAAGGTGTCATCTCCCTCCCCTTGAGGAACTTGGAAAGACTCTTATCATGGAAAAAATAATAGAGAAAGTATATCAGAGTACAAGTCGCATGCAGGAGGTAATTGAATTGACCTCCAAGGTGATGACAAACTTAATTGAACAACACCTCATTCATCCCACCAAAGTTTGCACCATGATCCAGGAATTCCTGGATACTTTGGAAAAAGATATGCAGACTCTCAGCAACAACACAACCATGCATGAGGCCACTCTCAAGGAATTGGCATACCGCCGGCTCATATCACTTTACAATTAGTTGGATATGTGGACTACCTACATTTGAGATAAGAGCACAAATGCAAGGCATAGCAAAAAATTTGAATTTGTTGTCAACTACATCCTATTTTTTCTTTTTCTAACCACCTTTAGTTTTTTCTTTATCCTCACACATGTCAAACAACTATTAAGGGGAGATAAAAGAAATTGTAATCACTTCTTGTGGAATACAAGAATACATTTTGGGAGTTAGAAATAATTGTATAAATACAGGGGGAAGCCGATTTAGAATAGTCTCTTCAAGCATTGTATAGACTGAAGAACTATTTCAAGGAAGTATATTGTATTAACTAATATTGAGAAGCCCTCTAGGACAGATTTTGATAGAGAGAAGAAATTTTGTGTATTGTTGTTTGCTATGAACTATTCTCAGGAGAATGATTGCTTTCCACGGGTTGTAATAACATAATTTGCTTATAGAATTTTCTAATCCAATTAATTTTATTCTTTCTCATATTTAATTTCCTGAGCACGTGATCTTGTTATGGATGAAAAAATATGATTTAGACTACTCAGGTTATAAAATTGTATGCATGTGTTATCTAACTTTGTACCTTTTTGGCAACTATCTGATCATAGGGTTTTGCAAAGTTTAGTGTCACTTCAACTCACTCGATTATAATTTTTTTCCTAGCTAGATAGGGTATTTTAGAAGTATATTAGATTTATTTTATGCATTTACATAGTCTTCATCTACATATTTTGTTTACATAACCATGGACCTTTTCATCCTCACAACCAACAATGGTAGCCGAGCTAGAATCTGTATGGATCTCCTAAACCAAACAGTGCATAGTCTAATCGAGAACATGTACTAGGGAGCACCCCTTACTATTGTAGGGAATTTATTCCCCATTAAAATAATTGGATCTAGAAGGAGGGCCTGGAATTGTATGGATTACATAAATTCACTACATAACGCATGACTAGTCCTCCAAAAATATCCTTGTTCAAAATCTCTTTCCTCATATAATTTAGAATGGAATGTTACCTTTGAAGACACAAACCCTACATTTAGAAGTGTTACTAGCAGCCCCAAAACTCAAAAAAAGAATTGGCTTCCTGTACCTTACTAAGAGTTTACTGAAAATTGTTGTATTGCCCGTGCATAAACCAAATTTCTTGGTAAACTACCAACAACCTGAGAACTCCCAAGGAGGGGAACCACTCGTGTGAGATGACCCAATATTAGAACTAATGTCCTTGTCGACTCTATAGAATATATGATTGAGATTTCTTTCCGGGAAGTACCCTTGCCCCTGAATCAGATCCCTTCTACCCCTCCCAAATCTAAACATAAATTTGATGGTGAAAACCCAAAAATCGATATGGATGAATGAGAATACCGAAGAGTAGTGATTCCACCATGTTTATCCGCTAGAATCCTTGGCCATCGAATACTATACTTCAGCTCTGATTCCTTACATAGGAATGTTTGTTAAATGAGCTGGTAAAGAAACCCTTGCTTAGAATTTTGAAGAAATTGAAGTTGTTGAAAAGGAATTGGCATCTTACAACAGTCATTCATACTCTTAAGAGATTAGGTTAGTTGCAAAGAAGCCTTTATTACTTACGAAACCTCCTAAGGAAGACCCTAAATATCTCGACAATGTGGTTAAACTAGTCAAGAAGATGTCAAACAATTTTTTTGATCTTAATAAGAGTGTCGGTGGAGAACCACCAAGGCCTATACCATTTCTTCCATTCTTCAAAAGAAATGATAACCCACCTAAGCCACAGAAGTCCCACAACTTACGTTAAATCTGGACATCTTTGGAAATGATAGCTTTTTCTCATACCACCAGTAGAATCACTCTGAAAAAACATGTCCCCAGTGGGTAAACTCCATGTCCTTTGTCATCAACCAATTATTATATCAATAACGTTTGAATGAAGAACAACCAAATGAATAAGAACATGAAGAAACTCTCGAGGAATATCCCCCAAAATCTACTATGCTCTTATGGGATTGGTGTATCGACATAGATGATGAGCAGAATGAAGAAGTTTTTATAGGAGATACACCAGTTGTAAAATCCCCCCCCATAGTCTACAAACTACACAAAAAAAGTCTTGTTCCCAACACTTCACCTTCTTCGAAGGTTAATACCCCTCTTAGTAAAATCACTCCCCTTATTCACACTTTGAAACCAAGCACCCAAGCCCCAAAAAAATCCAGTAGTAAGTCTAATATCCATGTTTCAGCCAACAATAGAAAATTGAGTACATCAAACCTGGCTGCAAAAAACAATAATCCCAACACTTCAATACCTAACAACAAACCCAATGGTTCACAACCCATCACAACAATGAGTAAAACAAAAATGCATGCTTTAGACTACAATGTTATAGAAGATGTGAACACAACTAAACCTAACATTTATGTGTGTTATATCTACTCACTATCACAACAATGTGATCTCCTTCATGAGTCTTTTCATCTCAATAATCCCCATAAGAATATTATTTCTACAACCGACAACATTCCTAAAGTTGTTGAAATGAAGGCAATACACAAAGTAGAGATCAAATCAGCCATAAACACAACAAGTATAGGTGCACATTCCAAGTCTCATGTCCCCCCTTTTCTAGTTACATATGATATTTTTAATTTCAACGTGCATAATTGCTTAGCATATTTTGGCACTTCTTCTAATAGCATGCCCTATTCAATCTTCCATAGAATCAATGGTATCCCACATCTGACTAGTACTAGGATGATACAATCAGCTAGGTCATATGTCAAAGTAAAAGGTGAACTCAAGGATGTCTTGATTAGATTAGCTTCTAACCTAAGAGTTCATCATGTAATTGACATTGTTGTTGTTGACATCCCAGAAAGTTATGGTTTGTTGTTGAGCAGGGATTAGTCAGATAAGATTCAAGACTATTTCTCCACCAACTAGTCCCATTTATGGCTCCCTTAAAAAGGTAAACCCAACCAGAGTTGTGTACACAACGAGGTTCATATGAAGCACACGATAACATAATTGGAAGGTAAAAATGAGCCTATCATTTTTTCTCATACTATCTTGGAAAATTATTTCTTATAGACTGACCTTGGTTGTTATGAAACACAACCATTTGAAATTCAAACAAACACATAGTATAAACTCATTCCATGCGATCAAATTGATGATAATTCTTGTATAGTATTAAAAGAATTAGTTTATTATATAATTAATCCTCTTGTTTATACTGACATTTGGACTATGTTCGTTGATAGTTCTGAATATCAGGATGAAGTTGGGGAAGGATGTATTTTTATCGATCCAAATTAACGTAAAACCCTCATACCTTGTCGTTTGGAATTTAAATGCACCAATAACACCACATAATATAAAGCCTTGGTCCAAGGCCTGAAAACATCCATCTACCTAAAGGTAAAATGCTTATGAGTATTTGGGGATTTGGAAATAGTTTTTCTATAGGTAAGGAATACCACTCATTGCCTGTCTCCGCATTTGAGGGGTTGTCAACAAGAGGTATGGAATTTATTTTATTTTTTTCAAGAATTTAATATTGAATCTGTACCTCATTGTCAAAATGCTACAACAGACATTTTGGAAAATGCAGCCTCTAGATATACACCTCTTAATGCCTATTTTATGTTGAAATCATGTTCACGCATTCTATACTGGATAATGTCACAAATTGGAGGGTATTCAATAAAGATACTAAGATCATCAATTTCCTCACCAGTTTAGACATCTTCCAAGACTCAATTATAGACGATGAAGCACATGAAAAATATCTTCAAAACTACAATGACGAAGCAAGAAAGGTGAAAGCAAATTGCATCCCAAGAAATGTGTTATCATTGGAAAATTTGTTCAACCTTCAAAATAAGTTCAGAAAACCGATGAATACAAAGATGAACATCTCTACCATAATGCATTTCTTGGTGGATCTAGGTACTCTCGAACAACCTAAGTATGTTAATCTGGGCACTTGTTATTCAAAGGTAGAAAAGCATATGTTTATACAATTTTTCAAAAGGTATTGTAATGCATTTTCTTCGACTTATGAAGATTTAAACATTTATGACACACGTATCATTCAACATGTAATTCCAATCAAAGAATTTTTCAAGACATTCCAATAGAAGTTGAGAAAAATGCATCCGACCCTTGAACCGTTCATTTAGAAAGAACTAAATAAGTTACTAGATGCCCAGATCATATTCAAATTACACCATTCAACCTGGGTGTCTAATATGGTGCCTGCCAAAAATAAGTCAAGGGAAATCAGAATATGTATAGATTTACATAATCTAAAACAATCCTCCAATAAATACAAATATCCAGTCCCCCCTATGGAACAAATCATGCAACTCATCTCTGGCTCTGAAATTTTTTCTCTATTGGACAGGTTTTTAGGTTACAATCATGTTCTCATAGAAGAACCATATTGATTGAAGACCACCTTCAAGACGAACTGGGGGACATACGCATACCGCATAATTCCCTTTGGTTTAATTAACATGGGTGCTACCTTTAAAATGGATATGGACATTGTTTTCAAAGGTATAATCGTTCAAAGTGTGGTGATCTATCTTGACGAAGTCACTATTTAATCGACGCAAAGAGATGATCACCCAAAGAACCTAAAACATATATTTGAAAGATGCAAAAATATAATATCTCTTTAAATCCCAAGAAGTCCATTTTTGTTGTTTCGGAAGGTATTTTATTGGGGAATGTTATTTCTAAATATTGGATTTCAGTGGACCTAGAAAGACCTAAGGATTTCATGCAAATCCTACCACCTCACAGCAAAATGTTCATGCAGTCCTTTTTTGGTAGGATCAATTTTGTAAGATGATTTATCCCATATTTTTTTGAAATTGTGAAACCTCTTCAATGGATGATAAATAAATATTGTAGTTTAAATGGACACATGTAGAAAATGATTCCTTTGAGAACATCAAGGCCACTATAGAAACTACAGTGTCTTTACAAATTATGGATTTTACAAGGGAATTCTTGTTGTACACCTTTGCATCTAACCATTCTCTTGCGGAAGTGCTCAAACAAAAAGACAAGAAATGGAATGAGTGCCCCATCACATTCTCAAGCACTGGATTGCAAGGTGTTGAACTGAATTACCCACCAACGGATAATAAAGATTTTTTTTTCACAAATCCATCAAATGGTTCAAACCATGCATTTTGAAGAATCATACCAAAGTGATCATCCCTCACTAAAAGGTCAGATCTCTATGTGTACAGAGAGAGATGGGAAGGAGATTAGGTAATTGGATGAAATCCTTACAATAATATGACCTAAAATTTAAACCAGTAAATATTTTCAAAGTTCAAGGTCTTTGTAAGTTGGAAACTGGGATCACGGATGTTGAAAATAAAGAAGAAGACAGATAGAAAGAGGAGCCAACACACAATAAGTTCCATATTTTGCATCTGTTAAGAGTTCTTATTATAATGATCTTAAGTACTATATTAATCATGGTATGGATCCTATCCATCTCAATTCCAAACAAAAGAGATGTCTGAGGCTGAAATCAACATAGTATTAGTTGGTCCATAGCATCTTGTTCAGACAAAATTACGACGGGGTCCTACTACGTTGTCTTAAAAAAAAAGATGTTGATAAAGTCCTTAAATACTTGCATTATGGACCAGCTGGATTCCATTTCTCAGGAGACACAAAAGATCAAAAAAATTTAAGGGATGGGTACTATTGGCCAACATTATTTCAGGATGCTCATGCTTATTCTCGCAACTGTGACACATGCCAAAAATAAACTGGAAGACAAAGCATATTTGTTGTCCCGCTTCAACTTTTTACTATTGAAGAACCATTCAAACAATGGGGGATAGATATTATTGATGAGATTAATGCTCCTTAATCCAAGAAGCATAGGTATATCCTAATCGTTATTGATTATTTTACACACTGGACTAAAGTAATACCACTAACCGAAGTAAATGATGGAGTGGTAATTAATTTCCTTCAACAACACATCATAACCAGGTTTGGAGTGCTAACTCTCTTGTATTTGATAATGAAACATATTTATTTTTTCTTAAATTGGTTTAGTTTGATTTAGAAAAAGGAATTACCTTGAAATATGCAACCAAATATTACCCTTAGTGATGTGAGAGAATCGCCAACAAAGCACAAGTGGGAGACAGTTGGGCGCACTAGTGCGTATTTTGAAATATTTTGAATTCCAAAGTTGGCATATTAATGTAATATCTGAAAATATTTTGATTTATGAGCATATTTAATGATCGGAGGCTGATCCATTGCATAATATCGATGAGGGAATGCATTTTTCTTTAATGTGAAGGATTTCAATACAGATCTAGATCTTTCTCTCTTATTTGTTTGACTCAAATATTTATTGTAATAAATGTTAAGTAGTTGAAAGATTTTATTTCGATAGGATAGCATATAGTAGTTGCAGGGAAAGGCTCGAAGAGCACCTCTTGCATAAATCTTTGTATTGTGACCCAGAAGAGGCTGCTGATAGCCGATAGTTGTTGTTTTTAGCATTTTATTTATCAAGATCCATTGTCGTTGTAGCAGAGAGTTGATAGCTACCGAGAAGCAATGTACAAATGTATGTAATTTTCAGTTGAATGAATAGAACAGAGGAACATTGTCCCAAATGTATGGTGTTGATGAGTCTATCTGAATGAGTAAATGGTATACTTTCTATTTTGTTGTCGATTCTTTGTTATTTTTTGTTCTTGTATTTATACATGCATTTACATGGCTAGATGTATGAATCTGTGAGATTTTTAAATACATTTCAATTGTTTCTCTTCTATGAGTGAGTGCAAGGAGTGCATAGTGTCCACAAGGAGTGTGTTGACCGAGTCTGTTTCGACTTGTAAGCTCAGAGGAAGTAGCATGAACTTATGTATGCAAGGCATTCATAGACGTCCGCAAGGAGTGCATGGAAAAGTTTTATACTCGTAAGTTCAGGAAGAGTAGCATGAATTTAATCATGGAGAAGTGGTTGAAGAATAGTCGCAAGGAGTGAGAAATCATCCATAGAGAGGTTGAGTGTGGAAGAGAACCTGTTACAAGGCATGTTCAGGTCGAGATTTTGACCAAGTGTTAAAGAAATCATTCTGAGGGATGAAGAAGGTCAAGGAAAACAAGCTCAAGAGGGAGAGCAGCGAGAAACCTTCAAGGGAGAGAATCCTTATGGTTTCACAAAATCCACAAACGATATCCGTTCCAAAGGGAGGTGAATAATTCCAGACCGTCAGATCTGGGAGAACTACGAGGAGGTTGGCCATAAAGTGTTTCGACACTTCATGGTTCAATAATTTTGGAGGTGTTGAAAGGGAAGAGTTGCGAAGTAATCACAACCATTGGTTGTGTAGAGGGAACGTGGCAACAAATTCGGAAATCCAGAAGTTTGGAGAAGAGCACTTTAGGAAGAGTTGAAGGTAGAGCTCGTGATATTTCCGAAGCCCAAATTAGCGAAGGGTTGTCCCACATTCATAACCCGTGGTCACCTAAGTGGAATTTTTAGCGTGGAGTTAGCACTCGCGGATTTGAGTGTTTCCAAGAGTGTTGAAGGGAGAAGGCACGGGTAGTTCGACCCTGCGGGTAACACAAACGAGACCTGTGTGTGTTGAGCATTTAGGGTCTTTTGGAGGCCCAAAGAGTCAAACTAACTCAGGAGTTAAAGATCCAAGACCGGGAGGTCGCGTAGTCCCAAGTAGAGAAGGGGATTTGTGCCACTTAGGGAAAAAAATTAGTTGAATCTACAAACAAAAATCCAATCTGCATTCTAAAATAAATTGTAGTCTAACAACAGAGAAATTGGCATAATGCACTACCCAATGCCCTTTGGGCTGGTCATGTCACCCCCAAGGTTTCTATAGGGAACTCTCCTTATTTTTGTTTCTACAGGAAAGAATCTATTCTAGATTCAAATATTTACCTTGCTTCCCTCCAAATTACCCAACAGTCCCATGGGAGAGAATGTCTCATCATCCAATGGTGCATCGACACTTTTTTTAACCTAGAGGAGAACCATGCCAAAGTAAAAACCAAGTTTGAAACCCACCAATAGACCATTAAATGTTGTTTTGATAAATAAATTGCTGGTAAGAAATACTTTTAATTCAATGATCTAGTTCTCAAATGGGATAAGTTGCATGAAGATAAGGGAAAGCACTCAAATTTTTAACAATTATGGCTCGGTCCTTACGCGATCAAAGAGAAAAATGGCCAAGGAAACTACCACTTACAGAATTTTGAAGGGTATGTAAACCTCCTCCCCATCAATGGACAAATCCTAAAACACTACATCAGCTATCCCTTGAGGCAGATCCCCCCCCCCCCATGTATATAAATAAATATTTTTCTTTTGTGTTGGATTTTCTGCTTAGTTTTTCTTTATAGTTGCATATTTCTTACTTTTGATTTTATTATTTGAATTTTGTTTTCTTTTTTGTTTTTATTTTCTCTCTTGAGAATTGTCACTCAGAACTTCCCAGATGTTTGATGGATTGGATCTGAATATCCCTTAAGTGTAACACATTTGGTTCCAAAGGATTGGAAATATGTAGCTTGTATTCTAGACATAACATCATTCCTAACTTTGTAGCATCCTTTTGCATGACCTTGAGTCAAACCCATAGTGGAAAATAGTTTATCATCATACGAGCATTGTATTCTTAAAATATGGCAAAGAAAGGAGCCAAGGGTCATGTGTAAGAATATTTTTTTTGTGTTTGTCTGAAATAAGGAGAAAGGGTTTTGAAAAGTGATTTATAGTACTCCAGGGAATGTTACTCAAGGAGTTCTCTCATCTATAATCGAGTTAGAAAATCTCACCTTCATAGGTGTCATTCCTCATGCCTTTAAAGGAATACTGGAATCCCCCCATCCACCTTTCTCTAAATATAAGAGATTCAAATTATGAAAAGGTAAAGGCTTGGAGAAAGGCATTCCATACCATGTGGGACATGCAAGTATCTCTGTCAGGGATATGGGCTCTCGCTGGCAGTGGAGCAAGGATTTTGAAGCTCGAGTGACTCCATCAAGGTTATGGATGCTCGCTGACAATGGAGAAAAATCAAATAAATGCGTAAGTAACTTGTATTTTCAACATTCCCGATGTCTCCATTCACTGTTGTACTCTTCATGCCTTCCTGAAATGGATTCCATTTTGCAAATTTTATTTCCTAGTAAGAAATATGTTCTGGCCATGGTTCTAACTTCTTCTTTGTATCACACAAACTTTGTCTCATCAAAACATGCATTTCAAAAAACTATGGGACCTATTCTATCTCTCTTAGGGTCATGCATCATCATGCTTCTATATCAAAAGCTTATTTTTTGGATACCATTTTGTAGAGATTCATGACTTTGCCCAAAGTGTCATCGTTTATTGTGTCAGGCATTGACAACCTCATTTTTCTTGTATATTTACTTATAAATCCTCTCTCCAAGAAAATAAATTCCCCTTTGCTCTTATATAAAAACTCTTTGGCTTAAAAAATTTCTTAATGGTTGATCGTTTATTACCCCTCTTTAAGAATGTCTTTCTAATCCTCTCAGGTTTGGATAGAATTGTTTTTTTTGTTCTTAACACTTGGGAAAATTCTAAAGATAATTTTTGTTCATGGAAAAAATTATTATAAACTCCTCTGGCGTATGCTAGAGGAGTTCCCCTCAAGTTATCTGGTACCCATCAGAGGACTTCTCTTAAACCCCTTTGAAACACTTATTTGACCCTTTCACAACCTCACACAAACTCCTTCGGTATCACTGGAGGAGTTCCCATGTTCTCCACTAATATGGACTGACATACTTTTCATTAGTGTCTCTAGTATACATCAGAGGATTTCACACCATGTTCTTCGGTGTATGCCATGAACCTTTTCATTAATTCCTCTGCTTCACATCGAAGGCATTCTCGACATCTTTTTTTTGGCAATCTTTAAATCTCCCCTGATCATCTTTATTGAACATGATGGATATAAAGGGGTGCTCTCCCTTGAACATAAGCCATATTTATTTCGAGATCCCATGAGGAATAGGAGTGTCGAGTGTCAACAGTTCAAGACCTTGATTCACTACCCCCGTGAAATTTGATACCACTTGGCCTACCACTACTTCCCACATAGTCGTTTCTACCAAGTATGCCCTAATCATCATCGTTATCTCTCAAATTTTATGTTTAGGGTTTTGATTGTTATCTGGGGTGTTTTGACATGATTTATTCAATCATCCCTTATACGACTACGACCTTTCCATCATTCCACTCTTAGTTCCTACAACTCCTCCACCATGACACATTCTCCTGTACCCTAATTTCCCCATGACAACCTGCTATGCGGCCCCTCCTCATCTTGATCCTTGCCCAAGCCTTACTGCATCGAACTTAGCGTAACCCATAACCACAAAAAAGTATCGATCCCAACACAGATCAATTCATTGGTATTCCTCCAGAGGGGGTAAGCCCTCTATAGAGATAAGCTCCATTATTTTGTTAATTATTCCATCTAAACAAAAACATCAAAGTTGTCCTAGCACTATACATCTCCTTCTCTCACCCTTATCCTCCAATATTGTACATGCCAATATTATCCAAGTTCAAACCCCAACCTTTCCCCCTTAAGCCTCCATTACTTGAACTCTAAAACTTGAATGAAGAAACCAGTCTCGAGACTTAGTATTTTTTTTTTAATTATTGAAACCAGAGAGTCGATGGAAACCAGAGAAGTTAATAAGAATTTCCTTGGTCTCTTCATATATCTTTAAGTGAACTTCCCCACTCTTCACCAGAGGAGTCAGAAAAAACTTATCCAGTCTCCCCTCGAAAGACTTAACCTTAAGAGCACTTGATATGATTTCTTCTGACCATTAACCATAGTACTTTATGAAATCAGTGACAATGGGAACTAGTGGACTTGGCAAACTTTTATTCATTCCAACCAGAGACTTTCTTACGAACTCCTTCAGTCCATTCAGGGAACTTTACACAAACTCCTCTGGGTTTCATTAGAGGAGTTAACATAAACCTCGTCGGACTTAACTTTAACTTCTATGGTTCATTTGATCTATTAACGCGATTGTTAGCAAGCTTAATCAGATCTCTTCACACAAAGTCTCTCGGTTTCATTGGAGGCCTTGGAAAGAACACCTCTGGTGTAAACCATAGAAATTAACATAAACACCTCCAGTGAATGTTCTTACCAACTAGCGTACTTTTCACCAACTTCTTCGATGTACACCAGAGGTCTTCACACAAACTTGTCCAGTATACATCAAATCTTTTCATATGAACATCTCTGATATGCATCAGACAAGTTCACATAAACTACTATGGTCTCTCATTTTTAAGCCACTATCGAGGGTAACCTTAACCAAAACTATCTGAATTGTATCATTTCCTTCTCACTAAGGCTTAATTTTCCATGATTTTTTCCATCATTTTATCATCTTTTGATGATGACCTCCCTCATAGCATATTTTATAGAAAGCTTTGCCTCCCCCTACGTAATCTTGCACATAGGGCCTTATTCCATTTCCTTATGCAGACTTATCTTCCCTATTGATAAAATCTAGATACAAAAATAAATATTTTTTCAATGTACGCATCTTGCACACTATACAACATGAATATATGTAGGTTCCTCCACTATAGCCCACGTACATCAGGATTTGTGACAGAAAATGAAAATTAAATGTTGGGTTTCCATGTCACGACATGAGATCTCTGATCCTTGGCCTTCCATATACTAGAAACGTTATGATTCATCCCTTCAGTTCCATTTTGAAGGCCATAAATGGGCCAATTCCTAGCTATGGAAAAAGGAGAAAAGAATTCAACTTTGAGAGAAAATTTACTCTGGGGAAATTATTACTTCATATTCAGTCTGCATCCCTTTGTCCTTTAAGTCTTAACACAATGCTCAGCCCCCAAGCTCTTCCCTTATTGATGGAGAAACCCATTGTCTCCCTTCTATGAGCTTGCCTTTGGTGGAGGATTGAAGTGGTGGAGACCTAGCTAGAAGGAACTTAGTTTCTGGGTTCCGAACCGTGTCGACATGAAAGTTTGTAATATTTTAACTTATGCTGATCATTTATTAATAGAAATAATCCTTTCACGTCCAATTTATATCTTGCAAATATATGAGTTATTATCCATGGGCATATTTGTTATGTATATTGATGGATTATGCTATCTAATGTGATAAACTTTTATATTATCACCATATGCTTTCTTTTCTTGTTTGTTTAGAACTTGTTGCAGGTATATAACTTTGGGTTAAAGTGCTCAATGGTGGACATCATCGAGCATATGGACGAGGTAGGCCTCTTTATTATCTTGCTTGCATATTGGTTTATATAGCATGTTTCCAGGATAGAGTTGATTTCTACAGTCATATCCGTTTATTGTGGTTTACCCTAGCCATAGAGAAATTTTCCTCGTAATAGAATTGGAGACCATATCGAGGATTGAATCTTCTTTCTTAGGGTTTGAAGTACTTTTCTCCTTAGATTGCACTCGTTTCTATTGTGGTTCTTGTCGTATCATTCCTTGATAGTTCTTGTTCACTTTGGGTCTGAGTTTCCATCCTTTCTCCCTTGCATGGCCTTGTTTTGAAGCATATACATGCCTTTTTCCTTGACAATCATGTACATACACATGCTGTCTCACTACAAGATGCGTATATACACTTTGTTTTCCTGAACAGTCGCATACATCAGTTTGCCTTGCTTGTTTGTTGGGTCTGGTGGTTGTTGGGTGGGATTTTATGTTTGTTGAGTCTTCTTAGGTCTTTGTAGTGCCTCTTGAGTGCTTGTGGGATGAAATGAAACCCTCTTTTGGCTGAATTTTTGGGCATAGTCTTTCTCATCATCTTTTCATTTTTTATTTGTTTGTACTTGTACATTAGGATGGGTGTGTTTTTTCTTGGTATCATGCTTGAGTTGTATCTTTTTATACACAGTAGGGTTATATATCAAGTTACTTTTAGTCCATGCATTTTTAGTTTTTTTATATTGAAAATACAAAAAATAGGTATTTTGCATTGCTTGGCATTTTTGTCTTTTGATTTTTTTTTATTAGCTTAGTGCATATAGTGAAAGATTGCATTTTTTCTTCTAAATTGCAGAGTTGAACTTGAAAATTGCATTGGTTTTCATAAGCATATCATTCATTGAAATTTAAAGTTAGGACTTTGCATTATTTTTATATTTACTTTTCTTGCAGAGTCATAACACCATGCATTTCACTACCATACCTTTTTGAGTAATCATGTCCATTAAAATCAACACTATAATTTAAAATTAATTAGCCACGATTTTAATTTCTAGGGTGCACAAAGTATCCTAGGATTTAGTGCCTTGGAATAGGATTTTGTAAGTAAACTTCTCCAAGGAAATTAAATCAACAAATGTGTTTGAGTCAGGGAGTGGAGAAATCCATTGTATAATTGGTAAGATTAGGAGGCTCCCACACCGGAGTTAATCACGAGGTCACGGGAAGTCGGTTGAAGGGATATCCCCCTGATACCTTCCCAGTGTCAAAGATATTTTTGGGGATCTATTCGTATCTAGGGATCTTGTTAGTACCCTTACCTCCATGACAGGCGGTGCTTTCAAGGTTTCGGGCTTTGCTACCATGTCCATACAGTGGACCTGACTTACGACTGCTCTCCTGTGCAACGGTTATATAGTGGTTTATTAGTTTCTTGACTTAGTTATCTCATAGTTTACTTGCAAAGGTTATTCTGCAAGTACCATGGGTTAGATAGGGTCAGAAAACACACAACATTTATGGAGGATTACCTCTCCAGGGGGATATGACCATCTGGTTTTTAAGCCCACAAGGGACCTTATAATTGATTTTGTTACCTCCGATATTTAGCAAGGAGTCTCATGCCCCTCTTGGGTGAGACATACGTTCTTTAGGGAGGGAGGCCACTCAACCACTTTACCCCGTTTTCATGCATATTGGCCATTTGATTTTTGGTGTGATCTTTGATTACTAGTTGGCCTTAGGATATATTTTTATCTTTAGAGTCTTAAGTCATCGTGGAGTCGAACCAGCCTCCCCGTCGCTTGTTATAATTACCATGGGATTTCAAGTCTTTTCCTTCTAAAAGGCATAGAGTTATTAGGCGTGGTACACACACATCCACTTTTTAGACTTGTGATTCTACAAGGATGAGTATTGAACCTAGTCTTTAGAACACTAGGAGCCCTTAAACTCCCATACCTACTATAGTTAATGACACCATTTTGACTCCAACAACCTATATGGTTGTAGTGCCAAAGGAACCTATCATTACTATGGCTCGTCCTATAGTGAATTCTCAAGCTACAGCCTCGAACCCTTTTGGGTCTCTTGGCCACTCACTGGGCTATAAGATTCAGTCCATCCCTATGGCTTCTAGTCCCTTTTCTTATGGTATGGCCAACTTTGCTTCGTAGTTTTCAAACTCCATCCCAGCTGCTGGCCCTAATTCTAGCATTGGGCTTGGGGGCAGTACACCTCCCTACACTCTTTTTTTGTTTGTTGGATCTCAAATCCCTCAAATGACTCCTAATATGGGAGGCATTCCTTCTTTTAACCCTGGGTCCAATCCCCCTACTTCTGGGTGGAACAATCAACCTGACGGACAAGATTCAACTCAAGTTCTGTACTACAACCCTACCTCCTCAGTGTAGAATTCGACCAATACATTTGGCATGATGAATCCACCTCTATCCTTCGTATTCCCACCCGGAGGAGGTCAGTTTCACACTTTGGGAAACCCCTGACCCGGATCTAATCCGGTTGGGGGAAATTTCTATAACCCTCAACAGAAAATTCTTGTTGGAATGATGCCCAACCAACCCTTTATGAATCAACCTAGAGGAGGGCCTTATAATCCCAGAAAGGGCCATGGTGCTTACCAGAACCTTGGATGTCCTATAGTTCCTCAAGCACAATATTTCCCGGGAGATTGGGGCCAGATGTCGCAACCTCATATCCCTTTTCTAGCCATGCTTAATCTGCTAGACTTGTCTAAGTTAATGAATGACCCTGTGATTCATGATCCTACATGGCCTCTCATCCTCGCCAAGATTCCTTCAGACATCTCAAAGTTCGAAGGTAA
Organism: Picea engelmannii; assembly: GCA_009831015.1. NCBI lineage: Eukaryota > Viridiplantae > Streptophyta > Pinopsida > Pinales > Pinaceae > Picea > Picea engelmannii. Next base: position 630,953 of record ML783371.1, on the reverse strand, counting down.
GAATGGAGAGGATCTTGGTGATCATGTCACTACCTTTCACCTTTGGTGCTCATCGGAGTTGCTGCAAAATGGTATATTGAGCTACCTAGGGGGGCATATGGGAATTCTATTCAGTTGGTGTTGGTTTTCCTCAACCACTTCCAGCTACCCATTCGTTATGATGTTGGCCTAGAATTGTCAAATTTATGCCAGGATACCACCACTCATATCTCGGACCATATCCAAGAGTGGCGTAGATGGAAGAGGTTGATTAATACCCCTATACCCCTAGCCTTTCTTTTAGAATGGTTTCTTAAGTCTTTGCATGCTCCTATCCCGAAGGAAATTGGTACTTCAAGGATTATTACTGAGGAAGAGGCGATCTTTAGAGCCCAACAGTTAGACTTGATATATGCTTAGTCTTGGATGTTATACCACCTTCTTCCGGACGCATCGCGGTCAACTTACGACCCTAGTAAAAAACCCATACCTCATGCCATTGGAATTGTAGGTGTCGCTAATGTAAACCCCGTAGACTCGGTGACAATCCATATGAAAGAATTTTCTCTAAACCATTCTGCAAGAGGGCCAGCTTTGTTTTTGTCTTCCAACCCTACTCAGTCAGTGGATGTATACTCCATGCAATCATCGGCCAACCCAAATACTAACCAGCAAGAAGGTGGGACTAACAAGAAAGGACACAATAATCATAAGGGTGGGAAAAATGGCAATAAACCCAAGGACAATAATAATAATGAGAAGATGAATAATAATCCTGGAGAGGGAAAATGATAAAGACGTAAGGTGAAGTTTCCTTGTAAGCTTTGCACAGATGATCACCTTACCCATTTATGCCCCAAACATGTGGAAGCTACGAGGCTATTATCTCTAATGCTTGTCATGTTGACGAATCCATTCCCACATAATCAACACATGGCCTCGAGCTCCTCTAATTCCAGAAATGCGGCTGGTGGGAGTCAAAACCCATTGTTGCAAGATGGAGACCATTTATGTATCAATATGGTTGATGTGAAAGTTCATGTAGCCACTCGATCTCGAGATTATATCTCTTCACAAGCTATTCCTGGTCTAGAATCGCCTCCTCCTCCTCTGGAGATGACTTTACAGATTGAAAAACTAGAGCCATCGCCTCGTATTCAGAAAGGAGTACTCAAGCGCTCTACCCACAATCCAAATGCTAGAGCCACCTAGAACTACTCTATTGTTGAGGACTTGGGTCAAACCCCTTGTGTGATGTCGGCTTTGGAGGTACTCCAGACGTGTCCTTCATAGAGGAATGCCTTACTATCTTCTTTAGGATCTCTAGAACCCAGTGTATCAAAATTTATTAATTTTGATGTCACAGATGTCAAGCCTCACTTGCCTTACCATGTGGCTTTCCAAATCCATGTAGAGTAATCAAGGTATACCATCAAACGTTCAGTTGTTGATGAAGGCACTGCCACTTGTGTGATGTCCCTGATCTATTGGAAAGCTCTCTATTCTCTGACTCTTTCCAAGTCATCGAACATGTTGACTTCTTTTGATGGTCATTCCTTTTGCCCTCACGATATTCTTCCTTCCTTTCCAGTCCAGTTAGGTGGGAAGATGGTAGAAGTGAAGGTTAAGGTAGTTGATGCACCTCTAGATTATAAATTGTTACTAGGATGCAATTGGACTTATGCTATGATCTTCGTCATGTCGTCTGTCTTCCATACTCTTTGTTTTCCTCATGAAGGGAAGATCATGACGGTCTATCAGTTATCCTTTGCATGCTCTAGTCCTAATGCATCTATTGGACCGTCGATCCCTGTGATCGACAATTCCTACCCGACAACTAAGAATATCAGTGTCGAAATGTATTCTTCCCTTATGGGTACTTTCAACATCAGGGCACCGATTCACCATGTTTACGGTATGTCCAACAAGCCCGTTTCGACTAGGAGGTCCATTCCTTTCCGCACTTCCTATTTTAGTGATCCTTGGACCCTACCTTCCTTGAATTCATCTTGTGAGGGCCAACCACATATTGGCATTACATTGTCAACCTCTATTATTCATGTTAGATATGGGTCAACAACCTCTACTAGTCATGTTGAAAACCAACAACCAGTCGCTGCAAGTCATGCTAGGGGCACGATTCTAGTCATCCCTAGTCACATTGAACATACATCACCAACCTTTGCTAGTCATGTTGGGGATCCTTCACCAACATCTCCTAGTCATGTTGGGGATTTGTTACTATCCTCTGCAAGTCATGCTGGGAGCATGTCACCAGCCACTGCAAGTCATGCTGGGGGAATTCATACGGTTGAGAATCCTAGACGTGTACGACGTAAGCCCAAGTTCCTTTGTAGGCTTTGAAAAGGAGATCACCTTACTTGTTTGTGCCTTGCTACTGTTGTGGTATAAGAAGTGTGGTCCTTTCCTGGGGGCCCTTCAGGTTATGAATCATCTTTGGCCTCCCAACCTTCTTTGGTTGATACAGTACTCATGCCGATGCAATCTTTGACTAACACTGTCGTTGGGAAATAATACCCTACGGACTAACAAGCTAGGGCTGAACTTGTATGCAAATCATGACCTTAAATAAAACACTTTTAACCTATCACCCCAATAATCAAACCCCTTTTTCACACACAAGCATGGAAAATACCTACTAACCTTTTTCTATCGATGTTTGATGTAGATCCTCCATTGCGCTTTATCTGTTTTCTCTCGCTAGTCCTTCCAAAGACAATCCTGTAATCAAGATAAAACACTACGAATGCATGCTATTCTTCTACCTTCGGGTTAGAGATTAAGCATCAAATACAATATATATCACTCGTGCATTGGGACGGGAAAAGTATTCTTTTATTAATCTCAAGATGAATCAACTTACAATAATGATAGAGACCGACCACCGTTCCTCGATCCTGATCCTAGGCTCCTCCTCTTCTTTTTCCTCCAACTTCTTTGCTTGAATTCTTCTTAGGCTTGAGGAAAGGCTAAAGGGTTGGGACAAAATGGATTCGGCAATTGGGAAGAGTTTCTTTGCTATCTTTTTCCTCCTCCAAATAGTACCCCTACCCCTTCTTTTATAGGCTAGAAGGAGCTAGGGTTTTCTCAGCCATGCATGGCTAGGAGTTTCAGTTAACTGACCCAAAGCTTTTTGTCTCATCGGAAACTTTCCTGTTTTTGTGCTTTGTTAGGTAAACGCGTGCAGTAGTAGGCCAGCTCGCGTTCCAACACGTGCAGTAGTAGGTTAGGGCGCGTTTTACTTGATTTAAGAGGATTTTCAAGAGGTTATTCAGCATGGCTTTGGCAAGCAATGGATATGAGTTGGCCTGATGCCAGATAAGAAGGTGTGGTGCAATTTAGGGTTATAACAGATGCCCCCTAATGTGTGAGGTCAGAAGAGCATCTGATGGCCGAAATACATTACCAATTATTTACCAATCGGTACTGATATGCTGAATGAGTGAGCCCAGGAATCAGGAATCAGGAGGTGCCCTCTGCAAAAAAAATATCAAATGTCTCACTGAGGCGGGCATACCCATGCTCGGGATAAAATAGAACCATGGATACCGATCAAATACACTGTAGATCCATGTCAAACAACTATGAAGAGTAGTTGTGAATAATACACAGCGGAGCTACATCTCGAAATCAGAAAGATATACATATAAAGTATCCATCTCCCAGAAGCTGATTTGGCCTGATGGATGTACTTCAGAGCTCGAGCAACAACTTCAAAATATTCTAAAACTCAGGTAGGAGTGTAATATGAATGTACGACTGCACTACCCAGAGGTCTTCGATGGCTCGTCGGTTATGGACTTGATAATCTTGATGATCGGACTGAAGGCTTCAGTGATTTCGAACAAAGACTTGATTGGACATTCAGGATGGCTAGGTATGTGGACAAGAGACATATTGCAGAGGGGCCGACTCAGGCTTAGTGTCAAACTTCCCTTGGATAATAGCACGACAAGTGATAAGACTCAGGCAGCATATCTGTTGATCATAAGTCTACGAAGCAGGAGGCAACGCAAACTCTTCATATGTTTGGAAGAGTAACCAAACGGTGGAGGACACAACTCAATATAGCGAGCAAAGCTTCCTAAGGTCGTACTACATCCCATAGTCTGATGAATCAAACAGACAGATGTGCTTTATCCAAGGGAAACTCATGATGCTGCCAATAAAGAAAATACGTTTCCCATTCTCTTTTTGGGGTATATTTGATTTTTTTGTTCTTTTTGATGATTTTCGAAAAAGAATAAATGAATATTACGTTACAATGGAGGAACGAGTACAATAAACATACAAGCTCAACGCACAAGGACAAGTCTGATGTTATAGGAAATGATACTCGGGAAAAATCCTCCAGTGGCCAAAGATGTTAAGACGCAAGGCAAACTGTTACTAAGTTGATGGGTAAAGGATGCAAATGCGGTTGATAGAACACACAATGGTAATGTCCTTCGATGTAAGTTTAACGAGCCCAAAGAAGGTAAGATCAATGATTTTTCATGTTTAGAGAGTCTGAAAAATCATAAAAGGAAACTCCATTGGGGTACCTTTTTCGTCAGTAGTCTAGTCGGTTCGAAAAAGGGATAAACTAGCACCGATTAGACGTCAATTCAAAAACCATTTCAACGAGTGTGACAAGGACAAGATCACTCGGCTATTTTTTCAATTTTAAGGAGTCTGAAAAAAGCTTAACTATGGACTCCGTCAGGAATGTTCTTCTGGACCATTTTAACGAGTGTGAAAGAATAAGGTCACTCGGCAATCTTTTCAATTTTAGGGAGTCTGAAAAGAGCTTAACTATGGACTCTGGGGGGGGTTTCTTTTTCGTAGATTTAGTCCCTCAGGCCTAAAAAAGGAATAAAATCTTACCTGAGGATACTCTTCTAAAGAACTGGAGTTCAACAAAGTATTCCTTTGTTCGTACAGTTGACCATCCGGACCAAAAAAGGGGTAAACTACCGCCGGACAGACGTGACTTCAAATTTCATTTTAACGAGCGTGAAATATCACAAGATCGCTCGGCGATCTTTTCATGTTTAGAGGGTCTGAAAAGGGCTTAAAAGGAGACCCGTTATCTTTTGGGAGTCTGGAGGGTAAGACAAAGAGTGAAAAATACCCATGCAAATGAGGCTCAAACTCATATTCAGGAAAGACTATACGGACTCTCGAGCCTACAATGTTGTTAGAAACGACATGGACACCATAATGCAACCAGGAACTACCTAGGGAATCCATGTTTTGGCAAGCTCTACCATCAAGTTGTGACACTTCTATAGCAGATACGATGGTTCTGTGTCACAACCGGATGGGATTGATCCTAAATCATAAGAACAAAAGGCAACGAGATGCAACAGTTGGGATGAAATCCTACCCCATATGCTCAAGTTGATTTTTGAAAAAATTAATTTTTTATGGACCGTCAACATATATATTTTTTTTATTTTTTGAAACTCAATGAAAATTGTCCCAATACCTGATCAAATCCCTCCCATATAACTCCTGAACCACTCAAAATGGTTTTTGGTATAAGAAACTGATAAAGGGGCCCAAAAAAGTGACAAAAAGAGGCCAAAAAGTCTATAAATAGAAGCTGGCAGCTCATTATCACCATTGCTGATTTGGAAATTGACTCTGGAGCCAAAAGACCCTCTTTTCCAAAGATCGTGATTCCGAGAGCTACAGTGGACGAAACGGACTTCTGCTTGGACCAAGTAAGTACAAACTCCCTAATATTGCAATTCAATACTTAATTTATTGCATTCAAATTAGTTTTGGGGGTGGCCGTCGACCTCCAAGAGGTAGGCCCTAGTAAAACACAGGTTGTCCAAGGATAGCCTGCGGGTACCCGTGCACAGAGCCAAAACTGCACGCGGGTACCCGCGACTGTCACCTCGACAGCCCGCGGGTGCCCCCCGCGCAGTGGAAATTGGATTGAAAGAAGACTAAACTCCCCCTCTCTTTTTTTTTCTTTGTGTGTTTGGCAGGATGTATGTTCAGTGGAGAGAGAGGGAGCACGAGGCTGCCAATGAGGCAGTGGCTTCAGATACGAATGTTATGGCCGTGCTGACGCAGTGTGGCTTGGTAAAAAAAAAATTGTGTTCATTTATGCGCACTCAACCCAGGCTACTGAATGCCTTGGTTGATTATTGGCACCCAGATGCAGAGGCCTTTATGATAGAGGGGCAATCCTTGGTGCCCACCACTGAGGATATCTACTTTTTGACGGGCCTCTCGAGGAGAGGGGAACCCTTCAAATTTCATACTTTTCCTGCGGGGCTGAGCAAAGTCTCGAAATTGATAGAGGAGTACTGTGAGGCTGGGACCGATCAAAGATCTTCCTCGGTTCCCGTGAGTAGGATTACCAGCCTTGCCCTCCAGACCATTTTATCACTCATCGGGCGGATTACCGGCTCTGCGGCTGTGCATCAGGCGTCGCGCGCACAGATGAACTGTGCAATTCAATGCATGAATGCACAAATTTTTGACTGGAGCACCACATTACTAGCAAGCATGATAGGTCAGTTGACAGCTTGCAGACAGCGGACGCATAGGAACTTCAAGTTTGGGACCATCTTATGTTCGTTTTTCTTTGAGAGAGTTCCATGTTTCAGTCCTCGGCTGACAGTATGAGGACATTTGTCTACTTTCCCCGCAGTGTGCAGATGGGCAGCTTTGTTGCCGCGACAGGGTGGTGGGAGGACCACAGAGGCCTTCAATGATGACTTTTTTGCATGGCTTTCATGGAAGATCCTAGCGATTGAGGATTACCCATATGCAAGGATCGATTTTTCCAGAGATCCAGCGATACCAGTGCCTCCTAGTGAGGAGCGAGGGGAGATGGGTAAGTCTCCTCCTGTACAGTTTTTTTTGTTTGCATATGTAATTTTTATGTCTTTTTGATATATATATCATGTTTTTGTATAACAGAGTTTTTGATGGGTGAACATTGTATTGCGTGCAGATGTGGGACTCGTGTGACCTGCCTATTATGCACGGAACAGGCACCGCCCATGGCCAGAGGCCGCAGCTGCCGCCGTCGGGGGAGCAGCAGTGGCAGGGAACCTCCTAGCAGGAGAGGCTGAGAGGGTTCTTAGGTGGATTGAGCGTAACTTCACTGCGCTCACTCGCACAGTTCCCATGGCAAAGATAGAGGACTTGCCGCCCTCCTTGCAGACTCATATTGTGGGGGTACCTCGGACATGGGTCCGATTGTTTAGGCGTTTGGGTCAGGCTGTGTTTGAGTATAACAAGGCCCATAGGCCCTGAACAGACTTGTAGACTTTTATTTTCCACAAGCACTGATATGTATCTATTTGTTGAGGGCATAAGCCCCAGTGACTCGTTATGGTTCCCACTTTTTGAGGCGCTTGCGCCCATCTATGTACTCTGAGGATTTTATCATGTTTATATATGGGTTTTTTTTATTTCTTTTTTTTGTCTTATGGATTATGTGTACAAAAATGTATTTACATGTCTATAATCATGATCTTTTTATGTGTGAGCGAGATGCCAATCAAAAATGTGATTAGCTAGAGTATCTGTGATTTGATTTAGACTCCTAGGAACATGAAAATATGTAATATAATCAAAGTTGCGTTCCAAGAGACGTACCCTAAGGAATCGTCGGTGTAAAGTCGGATCGTGGACTCGGTATATTTTTTTTAGCTGTAACACAACCAGTTGAGCATCTAGATAGACCCGGAGACGAGAGATACCCAATGACAAAGTGTCACGAAGCAACTCAATAACTGCACTATACTCAGCAACATTATTTGTGGTGTCACCTAAGCATATCCCTCCGGAAGATAACAACTGACCCTGCGGTGTAAAGATTACCCAAGCTGCGGAGGCAAGCCTTCGCGTGTGTCTACTAGCACCGTCCGCATACCCAACGAACACCTCGGACTCACTTGACATCTTCCATATTGACGAAAGATAACATTAATGACACGTCCATAACACATTTTTCAAAAGAAATGTAAAAAAGTAATAGTGCAAAGACTATACATATATTACAAAAAGTTACCCACAATGACCATGCTATGAGTAATACTTCTTGAGGTAGAGCCCATTTCTAGGCTCCGCCAAAGCATTCCCTTCAAAATCGACCAAACGATAAGCGCCCTTTTTTAAAACCTCCTTACTAATGAAGGGTCCGAACCACATGGGTTTAAACTTTCCTGCCCCCAGGGGGGTCCTTATCTTGGTCATAAACCAGGACAAGGTCGCCCTCAGAGAAAACCCAAGGACGAACGGACCGATCATATTGACACTTGAACTTATGTTTATGAGCCTCGTTTTCCAGGGCCGCATCGCGACGTTGTTCATCAAGTTTCTCAAGGTGTACTAACCGTTCTTCAAGTGGAGAAGTGTCTGGCAATAACTGTACTGCCAATTTTAGTGATGGAATTTGACATTCGATGGGCAAGACTGCCTCCAGCCCGTAAACGAGTTGGAAAGGTGAGGAACCGGTTGCAGTCTTAACTGAAGTTCGGTAAGCCCATAATGTCGAGTATAACATCAAATGCCAATTTGACTTTGCTGAGTTGATAGTTCACTGTAGCATCGTCTTGAGAGTTTTGTTAACAGCTTCCACCTGCCCATTGGCTTGGGGATAGTAAGGTGAGGAATTTTCTTGCCGTAACCCAAGCTTTGATGTTAACTCGGACATCATTTGGTTCTGAAAGTGACTGCCATGGTCAGTGACAATCTCTCTCGGGACGCCGAACCATGCTATAATCTGGTTAAATAAGAAGAGAGTTGCAGTCTCTCCATCATCTTTGAACGTCGGCATAGCTTCGACCCACTTAGTGAAGTAGTCGACAACGACGATGATATAGCGGTGCCCCCTTGCTGACGGGGGGTTGCAAGTAGTGTAATCAATCCCCCAGTTGGTGAAGGGACCAACTATGATGACAGGAAACATAGGAGCTGGATGTGCCCTCATCTTCCGCGAGAAGATTTGGCACGGATGGCACTTCTTGACCGACTCGATACAATCTTTCATAAGTGTGGGCCAGAAGTAACCTGCTCGTAAAATATTTTGGGTTGTTGCCAACCCAGATAAGTGACCGCCACAAGCTCCTATATGAAAATCGTTGAGCACTATGACGGCCTCCTCATGAGTGAGACATCGACGCAAGATACAGTCTACACCTCTCCGATACAACGTATCATTGAGTATGAGATAGTTCTTGGCCTGGTGGCGTATCCGCCGACGCTCATCACGAGAAGAAGAGGTGGGGCACTTCAAAGTCTGGATATATATCAGTATATATCCATACCAGGGGTCTAACGATTCGATCAAAAACATATCCCCCCGAATAGGCGATTCCTGAGGCACAACGTCACCTGACTCGACCGGAAGTTCCGAAATAAGCTCTGCGAAGACCAATGACTTCTTGGACTTTGTTGAAACGAAGTCTAAGTCAAATTCTTGGAGGATGACCATCCATCTACTGATTTTTCTGCCGATAAATCGTCGTGTCAACATGTACTAGAATGGATTCACGACGGCAATGACAGTGGTCTTGCGAAACAGAACATAGTGACGGAACCGTTGAACAGCATGAACTGCTGCCAACGCAATTTTTTCTAGATGGGTATAATTCAGTTCCGGTCCTACGATGCCTTGGCTCAGGTAATAGATTACGTATTCAGAAAATGAATCATCTTCCTTAAATAAAACCATGCCTATGGTTGACTCTGCGGAAGCCAGATATAATAGGAAATCCTTGTTATAATTCGGTGGTCGTAGCAGAGGTGCGGTTGGAAGAGCGTGTTTTAATGCGTCGAAAGAGCGTTGAGCGGCTTCGTCCCAGAAAAAGGGAACATCTTTCTTCAATAAACGCATAAAGTCCTTGGTGATTTTGGCATAGTTGGCGATGAAGCGTCGTAAGAAGTTCGCCTTGCCTTGAAGACTCTGAAGTTGTAAGATTGTGCGTGGGGGTGGCAACTGGATTATCGCCTCCACCTTAAGAGGATCGACCATGATCCCTGTGGTTGACACTATGAAACCTAACAAACATCCTGACGTGACGCAAAAGCTTCACTTGTTGGGATTCAAGTGAATGGTAAAGTAGCGACAACGTTCGAAGATGAGTCTGAGGTGTGTAGGATGATCCTTTCGCTTGCGAGAGCGTGATGCTAAATCATCTAGATAAGCCTCGACTATATGTTTGAGGTCGTGAAACGCAAAAGACATGGCCCGCTGGAAGGTGGCTCTAGCATTCTTGAGACCAAAAGGCATTTTACGATAAGCGAATGTACCCCACGGACAAATGAATGCCATTTTGTGTTGGTCCTCAGGTTTGATTTGGATTTGGTTATAGCCCGAAAAACCATCCTTGAACGAAAAGGCTTCACAACCGGCGCACTCATCAATGATCTGGTCGATGAATGGGGTTGGATAATTATCTTTTGGACATGCCTTGTTCAAATCACGAAAATCAGTACAAATGTGAATCGTGCCTTGTTTTTTATCGACCAGCACGGGGTTTGACACCCATTGAGTCAAATGAATAGGGTATATGAACCCAGCCTTGAGTAATTTCTCAACCTCCGTCTTAATGGATGCTTCTTTCCTAGGATTAACTGGACGAAGTTTTTGTCGAACAGGCTTAGCATCAGGGTACATAGTGATCTCATGTTCAACTATTTTCGGATCAATGCCTGGCATTTCCTCATAAGACCAGGCAAAAACGTCGCGAAATTCTTTGAAAAGATCCGTGTAAATCTGAATCTCTTCAAGGGAGCAATCCGCTCCGACGAAGACATTCTCCACGACGCCATGGTTTCGGGAGATGTTTATAGGTATAGTGGCAGCGATAGTCGCCATATTTCCCTCAACATAAATCTCATGTGTAACTAAGAGGTTAATGGGACATGGCTGATCTCCCATCATGGTGATAGTGAATTCTTCGGCCTCGATTCAGCTTAACTCTGGGAGGAAATATGATCTGTGATGAAGATCCTCCCAAGGTCTGTCAGGACTCGTCATTGCTTCGATTACAGCTTCTTCAGAAGGCAAGACTAATTCTAACGAATCGGTGGTAGCAAGATAACCCTGAGCCCAGATAGGCTCAAGAAGTGGATCCAACTCCTGTGCAGGAGTCGGATTAGGAGTAGCTGAATTTTGCTGGACTAAAGAGTACGCTACTTCAGAGGCTGACAAGGGCATGGACATGCCAGCATGCCCTGTCTCATCCATCGTGGCTGATGGGGAAGGAAGAATCCACGGATCCTGAAAGTAAGTCGTGCGGAACGACGAAATGTGAAAAATCTCAGCCTTGTGGTGAGTCGATATAAACTTGACATCACCATGAGGAGGTGGGTAATCGAAAGTACCCATCAAAGAAGGACACAAACCAACTCCTATGTTAATGACACCGGCTTGAGAATTATCTATCATGGGAACCGTGGATGCCCCCAAGGCTGGGTTAGGTCAAGAGAAGGACAACTGATCAATGGTCACTATTCGGCCTTCATGTGGAAACAATAAGACTCGTAAAACTGTAGTGACCACCGCTTGCATAGCATAACTCCAACTACGACCTAACAAGAGATTGTAGTCGATGGGGGCATCGACTACCTCTACTTCGACGCACACGGTATTCCCCCCTAACTGCACAGGGAAAGAAGGAATGATACCATGTGGTCGGAAAGAACGACCGTCAAACGCAGTGAGGAGAGTAGGTGATGGAGACAACTCAGGTTGACCAATGGCTTTCCAGCATGCTAACGACATAACGCAAGTCAAAGCGCCCTCGTCGACCACCGTGCAGAAGATATTCTGTGTAAAAATTTTCATGGGATGAGCCACTACTATCTGAAACGCGACGTGGTAAGGCAGACAAGGTTTCAAGTCAGTCGTATCTAACATGATGGTACCCGAGTTACAAGTCTCAGTAGATCCTAAAGCAGTCAACAAGGCTTTCCTCTGAGCAGGGCAACTTTGGAGGACCTCCAAAGCAGACATAGCACAAGGGGTTTGTGATAAATCTTCCACCACAGAGTAGTTCTGGGTGACCCTTGCGTTTGGATTGTGAGAATCTCTCTTGAATGCACCTTTTGGAATGCGTATCATTGTTTCACCCAACATCTTCTCGATCTGTAGAGGAAGAGATGGGATCTCGGATTCTTTGCCCTTCTCAGAGGCACTTGGTTTACTATAGTCGTGCGCTCTAGTCGTTATTAAAGCATCACCTTTCACCATATATACGTTCGCGGAAGAGGAATTGTTTGGGGGAGGGCAGGTTTCTTGGCTGCCCCCTTTGGCACTTGTAGAGGCTTGAGTTAAATTTTGCCCATGCTGAAAGGGATTAGTCAACACAGCTTGTTGTTGCTGTGTGACAAACTTCTGGGCCTCCGCAAGTCGAGGACATAGATGGGTTGGGTGGTATTCCACACATAAGTTGCACGGATACCTCACCTTCCTCTTTTTTGTGGTTCCCTTGCCAGCATTATCAGCGGGTTTCTTATCCCCCTTACCCTTCTTGTGTTGCTTTTTCTTTCCTTCTGGCTGTTGGGTGGCCTTTGGGTTAGTCGTCTGTACGGAGTGTACTTCCGATGTTTGGGTAGGAGGAGCAACCAAAGCATTAGTCTGGCTGGCCGCTGAGTGTTGTATAGATAACTGTTGCAATTGCTTTGTCAATTGCTCAGCGAGCTTAGTTTGTGCTAAACCAATGATACCGTCGGCATGTGGTCCGACTCTCTGTCTGGTTTTATCCAGTATCGATCATGGTGCATCCGACAGGATGTTGTATAGTAAACCAGACTGAGAATAGATAAGCTCAAACTGTTGAGCCCTCTTGATGGCATCTTCTTCGGAGAAAACCCTAGAAGTTGCGACGTCTTTGGATAATTGTGGTACTAAAGACTTAAGGAACCACTCAAGCAGGAATGCTGGTGGAACTGGTACTTTGATTAGACTCTTTTGGCGTCGCCACTCTCGGATATGATCAGAGATATGGTCAGTTGTCGTCTCCTCGAAATTGGCTAGCAACTCTGTGTCGACGTCGTATCTCACAGGTAACTGGAAATGGTTTAGGAAGGCCATCGCCAGTTCGCCAAAAGTAGAGTATCGTGAATGATCAAGCTCTATGTACCATTTCGCGGCACTCCCAATAAGAGTGCGTTGAAACAATCGCAATTGGACGGAGTCATCTTTCAGTGATTTAGATGAACACCAAAGGTAGAAAGTAGTCACGTGATCACCTGGATCTTCGTTAGGCTTGGCCTCGAACTTTGGAATGTCCGAAGGCAACTTCGTTGGCATAGGAGGCCAACGCGGATCATGACAGATAGGATCATTTAACAACCGTGTCAAATCTGGCAAGTGTAATGTCGCCAAGAATGGTAGTTTTGGTTGTTGTTGATAGCCTGGATAAAAGGGTCTTGGAGTTTGACTGGCACCAGGTTGCCAGGAAAAGTTTGGCTGCTGGCCCGGGTTCTGGTAGAAACCATGGCCCTGACCAGCATAAGAGTTTTGCATCTGAGGAGACATCATTGGTTGATTCCCCATAAAGGACATAGGATGTTGGGCATTCATCATGTTTGACGGACTTTGGGAAGGATTAACCCATGTCGGTCCCGATGGGAGAGGCATAGAATTTTGTCCGGGGTTCCATTGACTGTGGAAAGAATTACCCCAGAACGACATTCCAGAGGAAGGAACGGATCCTTGTCCTGAGTTCCAAGGTCCTGGTATATGTGCCCCCGGTGCAGGAATAGTACCCTGTGCCGGAGTAGACTATCCAAAAATGGGTGTGCCCCCAGATGGGAAAGCAGTAGATGCGAAAGTGTTATTACCAAACGTCTCGTTCCAAACAAATGGTGACGAACCTACCGGTTGAGTTTGCGCAGGTGTTTCTTGACTCCCGGCTCCAAAGAAACTTGTGTGTGTAGGCTGCCCAGCGGACTGCTGATGCAGACCATCGAGTGAAGGGGACGAAGGAGAGATATGACCTCTAGCATAAGGGAAAGCGTTGAAAGGGACAGGAATTCCCCCAAGTTGACCTTGCAGAGGAGCGTTAGAGCTCCCTGCCTCCAGACCCAAAGTCTGTAAAGTGGAGTGAGTGAGTGCAAGAATTGTACCTGAACTGGGCATACCGTATGAAAACGGAGGGCCGGTCGCACTAGGTGTGAAGGGAGGTGTGGTTACCGCAATAGATGGGGTCGGTCCACTGTGTGACGTAGTTGCGGCCGAGACCATGGTGGCCTGGACCACCGAAAGAGGCAAGTTAGGAGAAGCTTCTCCTGTGGTAGCAACGGTGATGGGAATGGAAGAATTCCCAGAGGAAGTAACAATGTTTGTTACCATAGCTGTGTGAGGCACTGACAGGCGTTTGTAAAATTGAATTGGCATAATCACTTGTGGCCAAGTATCAGTGTTTGAGGTTTCAACCAATCCAAGATTGGTGGTCGATTTCTCTGGGAGTTGTTCGGGCTCAATGGTTGGTAATCCGGTTGCTTCGAAAGACCCTTGTTGGTCTAACTTTCACCTCAATGGTGGCGGGGATGGCTCCAGTATAACCGACGGCAGGCCCAGAATCCTTCGTGACCGGCGGAGCTCTGAATCCTCCACTGTGTGAGAATATTCACGACACGCTAAGGTATTCTACATGGAAAAACAGTAACACACACTAAAAGAAGCCCCTATGAGATAAGACAAGCAAACACTAACTATTTGGAAGAACAGTTACAACAACCAACACTAGAGAAACTTACCGATGCAAGTGCAACTCGAATACGGAAGCACCCTCCGGGTATACTCTGCAAAGCGTGGCCCGATGTCTATCCTAGGTACCGTGATATACCCCCGCAGTCACCTGTGTATGTCCCTAGAAAACATTGGCAACTAGTTTTCCAGCACGTGAACAGTCACCAGGCGGGTACAGTCGATAGTCGGGTAGACCACAATGAGCAGGGTATCAAGCCCAAAACATGTCAAGGGTATCGAGAGCAAATGGTCCAAAAGACAACTGAGGACCTCGAACGGATTCGAGACCCACGAAGCTCTGTGGCAAATGCAAACGACGGAATCCCTCAACAAATCCTCGATATGTGTTCTCCACTACGCTCGATCCAGCTTTGGAGGGGTTATCTCCGCTACCTTTCCTTACGCGACCTCGTGTTTAGTCCCTGTGTTAGAGGGGGGTCCCGGATAACTTTCTGTAACTGGACTTCTACACTCCCTATGACAGACTCTAATGTTTTGTTTGAGTGGCCTTGGAGAATTTACTCTCCAACCTATTCCAAGGCCCTAGTCCTGAGCTAGTGTATGTACCCTACAAACAAAAGGTCTAATAGTTTTTAATTAGCGTTGCTTTTAATGGGATTTTTTATGTCACAAGATTTGAAGGTGAAACTGATGGTGTGTAAAGACTCAAAGAAAAATGAACAAGAAATGCTTGGAAACAAAAACTTTTACAAAAAATGCAAAAACCAGCAACTTTTCAATAATAAATACTTCTTTTTCTTTTGGAATTTTCTAAGATTTCACGCAAAAACTTATGAAAAAAGAATTCTTCCTAGCTACTGATGCAACACCACAATCTTCAAACCAAGAAGAAAATGAAACAAGAGAATTTTTTTTTTTATTTAATTGCAAAAAAGACGCAACAAAGGGAAAATGCCGACAAGCACAAAACCAAGAAAACAAAAATGAAATTTTGGCTTAAAGCACAGATCGCAAAGAATCAAAGCAAAGACGTGAAAAATAAATCAAGAAAGCACCGATTCTAACACTTGTCTAAAAACCATAAAACAAATTTTTCTTGTCTTTTCTATCAAAACATCAACTAATAAAAACACAGACTAAGGATAAGAGGCCCTAACTTACTAACTGTGCACCCTAGACTCAAAACCCCTGAGAGGAACACTTCTCACCACAGGAGGGGATGACTTCCCCACCCAGGCTGAAAAGCAACCAATCAATCCCGTGACTGTCACTGAAACCACACGCGTGCAAACGCGTGCTGAGCTATAATAGCACGCGGGTACCCGCGGGCTAAACTTGAACAGGTCATGGGTCTGTATAAAAGCTAAGACAAAACCAAAGACAGGCAGCCCAGTCCTGAAAAAGGCCTCTGGTATTGACAACCAGGGTCTCTTAAAGGCTTGGATTCTTCTATTTTAACAGAAAAGGAAAATGAATGCAAAAGATAACAAACACAATAAAGCAGACTGAAAGCAAGACAGTGAACCAGCAAGACCCTAGACAGGATCCAGAAAGCCCCCTGAGAATGTAAAATTCTGACAGGGAAGAGGAGACTGCCTCTCAAGATTTTTGAGTCCTACACGCTACTGAAACCTCTGCAGCCAGCGTTCAAACGTGGGTTGTAGAAGGTTAGGGCGCGGGTTACACGCGTGTAGGGCTTCTGCAGGCCGCATGTACCTCTGTGTGTCCCGAGAATAAATGTCAAGCAACAGTCAAGGAAAAAATGGTATTAAGAACCAGGTTCCCTGCTAGCTCTAACCTAATAGAAAACAAACAAACAAAGAAACAGAGAATCTACTCCTTTAAACTACCCAAAAAACCTCACTTAAATCCGGAAACCCTAAGAGTAATATCCCCAGTGGAGTCGCCAATTCTGTTTTTGGGAAATAATACCCTACGGACTAACAAGCTAGGGCTGAACTTGTACGCAGATCATGACCTTAAATAAAACACTTTTAACCTATCACCCCAATACTCAAACCCCTTTTTCACACACAAGCATGGAAAAGACCTACTAACCTTTTTCTATCGATGTTTGATGTAGATCCTCCATTGCTCTTTATCCGTTTTCTCTCGCTGCTCCTTCCAAAGACAATCTTGCAATCAAGATAAAACACTACGCATGCATGCTATTCTTCTACCTTCGGGTTAGAGATTAAGCATCAAATACAATATATATCACTCATGCATTGGGATGGGAAAAGTATTCTTTTATTAATCTCAAGATGAATCAACTTACAATAATGATAGAGACCGACCACTGTTCCTCGATCCTGATCCTAGGCTCCTCCTCTTCTTTTTCCTCCAACTTCTTTGCTTGAATTCTTCTTAGGCTTGAGGAAAGGCTAAAGGGTTGGGACAAAATGGATTCGGCAATTGGGAAGAGTTTCTTTGCTATCTTTTTCCTCCTCCAAATAGTACCCCTACCCCTTCTTTTATAGGCTAGAAGGAGCTAGGGTTTTGGATGAACTCTCGGCCATGCATGGTTGGGAGTTTCAGTTAACTAACCCAAATCTTTTCATCCCGTCGGCAACTTTCCTGTTTTTGTGCTTTGTTAGGTAAACGCGGGTTGTAGTAGGCCAGTCCGTGTTCCAACGCATGCAGTAGTAGGCCTTCCAGTGTTCCAATGCGTGAAGTAGTAGGTTAGGGCACGTTTTACTTGATTTAAGAGGATTTTCAAGAGGTTATTCAATATGGCTTTGGAAAGGAATGGATATGAGTTGGCCTGATGCCAGGTAAGCAGGTGTGGTGCAATTTAGGGTTATAATAGACACCCGCCTTCCTTTAGGGTCTGATGTATCTCTTGCCTTGTTTTCTCACATCCTATTCAACCAAAGGTTGAATAAGTGGTCGTGTTGATGTAATCTTCGGTCAATCCCACTCTTCTCTCGAAGAGTGAAAAACCTAAGGAGGTAAAATTGTCGATGCAATCTTCAGTCAATCCCATTCTTCTTTTGGAGGGTGATGTGTCCTTCGACCATGTCCTTAGCATTTCTAGTTATGTACCTTCTTCACTAGGGATCATTCCACTCTCTTCGAGTATGCTCCCTCCAAGTCCTAGGGTGGTTTCCCTTGATTGGAATAATCTTATAGAGACTTAACTTCCTTATTTTACACCCTTCCAAATAAGGGGATTTCTTTGATATTGTAGATAAGGTAACCTCTGCAAGTATTTTATCCTCCTCGACCTGGAAAGCTTTGGGTTTTCCCAAGCTTGTGTCAGCTCTTCATAATTTGTTGACCTTTCACAGAAGTATTTCATGCTAGCCCTTGCCTCCCCCATTACATACTTCTTAGAAAATCATCCACAAGTCCAAGTTAATCCCTTTTCTGACTCGTTCAAAAAGTGAAAAGATTGTCGAGTGATTTGTCCCTTTCACACTTGTTAAATTGGACTTGAAAGGTCGTGAGTCTTAGTTAAGCTCTTTTCATAATCGTTTTCAAAAAGAGAAAAGATTGTTGAGTGATTTGTCCCTTTCACACTCGTTAAATTGGACTTGAAAGTTCATGAGTCTTAGTTAATCTCTTTTCCGACTCGTTATCAAAAAGTGAAAAGATTGTCAAGTGAACTTGTCTCTTTCACACTCGTAAATTGGTTTTGAAAAGACCTC
Source organism: Picea engelmannii (assembly GCA_009831015.1). Taxonomy (NCBI): domain Eukaryota; kingdom Viridiplantae; phylum Streptophyta; class Pinopsida; order Pinales; family Pinaceae; genus Picea; species Picea engelmannii. The sequence continues at coordinate 612,626 of ML783371.1, read as the reverse complement.
TATTTGGCACAAGTTTATCCCTTTTTCACACCAAGTAGACTAAAATACATAAAAAAGGACATTTTTTGGCGTTAAGTTGTGATTGCATCTCATTCCATTTCTTACAGTATTGAGCCTACATCCGGTTCTCACTTTGTGTTATTAACCGTTTTCCTCAACATTTTTTCATCCTCAACCAAGCAGAGCCTTGTTTATGTCATTTGCAATTTGACACCCTATACCTAGGAGGGAACATTGCCCTGAGTTTTTATCTCTTGCATGCATTTCCTTGCATTAAGCATAGGTATGTTCCACTGCTGGAACTAGTTTTTCTTACTTGTGACACTCATTTCCTCCTCTGTATCATAGCATTCATTTGTCTATGAAAAGACAAAACAAATATGGGTGGAAAGGGAGTATTATCTTGTATTGGCAGCAATCGTGTCGTCTTTGAACAGAGAACAAAGTTATTGAGTCCATTCATCATCATAATTTTGGGATTAGCATGGCCTTAGGAAGTCGAGCTCGTTATAGAGTCCTCTCTATCGAATGGTTACTCTTCCAGTCCCTACAGAGAATTTTATTGATGCCTCTTGCATCTCATGGTTTCATCATTGGGTCTATGTTGTCGAAGTCCTCCATATGTCTCATGCTCTTTTTTAAAGGAATTCTATCAACCTGTGACAACCACTCCTCAGAACTCTTGACTTTGCATGTCGTCCATACCCTCAGTTTGTCTCATAATCACATGATATTGTAGTCCTATCATGCACCCTGGCCCTACTTTCATCATTGGTAGGTAACCTTAAACCCAACAGTCAACATTTCAGCATTGGTCGTTGACTGAGTGGTTTCCCTTGTGTTCGATGGCAAGACATCTATTCACACATTGGGATTCAGGCAGTGTCTTGGATTCCATTAGCCTTATTGGTGGTTTCCTCACCTTTGTCAGCATTTTTCATCATTGGATGCTATTCAGAGGGCCTTTTTCGTGTACCGCTTGCACTTGGCACACGCGAAAGACACACATGGTATTTGGTTCATGAAAATGTTCTTCGTCTGATTTTCACCAAATCATGAAGCTCCTACTTTGTACCTTGTGTTGACTGATGAGAGATGCCTTAATTCTCTCCTTTCAGCAGGTCTCTTTCCATCAACTTCGGCCCATTTATTCTGGAAACAGGACCTAGATTCTTATGAGTACCTTGAGGCTTAAAGTCATCAGTGGTAGGATCTCTTGCCATCGAAAGTTGGGAATACATCAATGTCCCCTGATCGATGGATTCTAAAGGTGTTTGACACCGAATCCTTTATTCACACTTGTAAGAATGTACTCGGTGTCTTGATACCTACTTTCATTATCGATAGGTTGTCTCGCGTTTGTTAATGGTATACATCAATGACAAGTAATCAAACGATGTCTCAGTGTGTTCAACCTCAACTAATTTATTCACATGATGTAGACTTGCACCCTTGGCGGATTGCGTAGAACAATTGAAGACATCACTATGTGGCCACAACTTTCCTGAGTTGTTGCTTCCTTTTTCATTGGACCAATACCTATATGACTTCAGTGATCATGGGAGATTAGATTGTACTCCATGGTATATAGATATCTTCAGATTGGTTTTGATACTAGTTCTACTAGGCCTTGTTCGTGACTATGACAAATATTGGCATGTAACCACATTTGTATTTTCCTATTCATGGCCACAGACACTTGTTTGGTATATTTTCACATGGATCTGTAGTGTAATTTTATTAGAAGCCATGTATGCAAATTCAGTGCAGAATGTAATGAGAAACTAGTTCATCCAGCTAGTTCCCTACCACTCCACTTCTGGGTTGTTTATAATGTATTTCAGCCATGGAAGATACTCCTCTACCTCACACATTAGGGGGCATCTATTATAGCAAGATTTACCTCACCCTATGTAATATTTCACAGAGGGCCTTATTCCATTTCCCTATGCAGACTTATCTTCCTTGTTGATAAAATCCAGATACAAAAATAAATATTTTTCCACATGTATGCATCTTGCACACTATACAACATGCATATACGCAGGTTGCTCCACTACAGCCCGTGTACAATGGGATTTGTGCCAAAAAATGAAAATTAAATGTCGGGTTTCCATGTCACGACAAGATATCTCTAATCCTTGACCTTCCATATATTATAAACATTCCGACTCGACCCTTCAGTTCCATTTTGAAGGCTATAAATGGGACAATTCCGAGCTATGGAAAAAGGAGAAAAGAATTCAACTTTGAGAGAAAAGTTCTTCTGTAGAAATTATTAATTCATATTGAGTTTTCACCCCTTTGTCCTTTAAGTCTGAACACAGTGTTCAACCCCCAAGATCTTCCCTTATTGATGGAGAACCCCATTGACTCCCTTCTATGAGCTTGCCTTTGGTGGAGGATTGAAGTGGTGGAGGCCTAGCTAGAAGGAACTTAGTTTCTCGGTTTCGAACCATGCTGACACAGAAGTATGTAATATTTTCACTTCTATTGATCATTTATTAATAGAAATACTCCTTTCCCATCCAATTGATATCTTGTAAATATATGAGTTATTATCCATGGGTGTATTTGTTATGTATATTGATGGATTATGCTATCTAATGTGCTAACCTTTTGTATTATCACCATATGCTTGCTTTGCTTGTTTGTTCATAACTTGTTGAAGGTATATATCTTTGGGTTAAAGTGCTCAATGGTGGACATCATCGAACATTTGGACAAGTTAGGCATCTTTCTTATATCGCTTGCATATTGTTTAATATAGCATGTTTATGGGATAGAGTGGATTTTTGCAGTCATATCCATCTGTTGTGGTTTACGCTATACATAGAGATATTTTCCTCGTAACAACATCAGTAAAAGTAATTATTTAGGTACTTATCACATGGTTAATAAAGAATATATGCCTTTCATATTTATCCTTTATTTGTTTACAACATCTAATCTAATCATGTTCATCTTATTTACTAGTTTGATTGTACTAGTTTCATCTATGTTTTGCAGATTTAGATATGTCTCCAAGGAAGAAATTTACTAGCAAAGTTCCTACCGCATAGGCCTCTAGTAGTGGCTTCCAGCATGAATATGAACCCAATGTCATAGGAACGATGTATGATGACACAACTGGATTCCTGGAAAAAGGAGAAGATTTTCTCAAATGGGGCCATGTTTATCAAATGTTCAAGAAACATAACTTCATTCTCAACGTGGAAGACCAAGAAGAACTTACAATTCTCAACAACATTAGAAAATATTGAATTCACAGAGTAGCAGTCTACGTTGTTGTATTCCCATGTGCCGATGTCATCGCCTAGATCCTTAAACACGTGGACTTAGGAAATAGGTACATATGTAATTATCGGGGATATCCTATAGTCTCATTCCATTATGTTGATCTAGTAAAGTGTTAACATCTAGAGAAAGGAACATGGAAGTTGGATAACGAACTTCTCGACAGGTTAAAACATACAACCAAAGTCCCGTGTCACATCCGGTACAAACTAGATAAGTAGTTCAAGATGAGACCAACTAGTTGATACCCTACAAACTTACTAAGGAAATTGTATCAATACATGGTTTCCATGCTACGCATGTTGTACAAAGAGTTGGATGCCTCCAAGTTCATGTTATCGTATATACCCCTGATTTATTATTGTGTAGACAAAGGATCATCTTTCAACTGGGCCAACATTTTTTCAGCAAACTTAGTAGAGGCCATCACATAAGTTGGCGAAGCATAGCCTGAAACATTTTCGAACTTTCACATGTCTTCATATATCATAGATATCATGTGCATTGTGCACCAATACCCAAAAATGGGCTGGGCATGGAAGACAACATACACAACCATACACATATACTGCAAGGTATTATGGGAGCATAAATACATGGCATAATATCACAAGATCTATGAGATATTTCTATCCCCGTTGTATAAGTTCATTTTTTGCTCACCATCCCTATGTATAACGGACAAAGAGTTGGTTGCAATCAAGATAATAGGAGATTAGTACATGATGTAACATGGCACATATATCATAATATACAGGGCCATGAAAGCACCACATCTACTTCCCTATTTTTTCTCGGACAAATTAGTGCTCCAGGAGTTAGCTTACCAGATGGTGATCAACGAAGTTGAGGGAATAATATATTGGTATAATAAATATATATGTCCCATGCTTCCATTATGGATTGGATCCTACCCATTTTCAAACATCATGCATGCCCAAGAAGAATTGGATACCCTTCTTTCATACCACTTCAAAAAAGAGAGGTTCAAAATCCATGACCAGAAGATAATTGTAAAAGAACATTTTAATAAGCTTGGTGTTCCTTGGGAATATACATCATAAGTATGGGAGGACAAAGAGTTCCATTGTGGAGCCAATTCCTATGATGAAGTAATTACTAGAATACAAGGAAAACCCATTAGAAGAATCGTTGATGAAGAAAAAGCATGAGAGTAGGCTAAGAAGAAAGTAGAAGAAGAGGCACCAGTGAAGGAATATGTTGCAACTACATCAGTGCAATCAGGATGAGTAGAAGAAGAAGAGCCATTAATAGAGAATAAAATGATAAAGAAAGAAAATATGCACAAGAAAAAGGAATATGTGGTAGAGAACAAAATAAAAAGTGATGAAGCCAAAGCTAAGGCTAAAGTTGATGCAGCAATGGCAACATCCAAGACAAAAGTCGTAGAAAATGAAAATGCCAAGAAATCAGCAAAGGAAACAACAACAAGAGAAGCAATGTGGAAAGAAGCAAGTGAAGCCACAGAAAAGGAAACTGAGGAATAGAAACATAAGAAAGAGGAAGAGACAAGGAACAATGATGCAACACCAATGGACACCAATATCCCATAGATACCAACAATAGGCGCTAGTGGAAATTATCAATTCAATGGGATAGGTCTAGAGACTTTTAGCCCATTCAAAGCAAGAAAATTTCCCAACATAAATAATTTCACATATGACAAGGCCAAGGGAAGAATCATGAAAGAAAAAATAAGGAAAGTGCCATTCATAGGGGGTATTCCGATATTAATACTTACACAGACCCCGGTGAAGGAAAACATCAATAAAGACCCTTTTTCCATAGCATCTGTTGGCATTTCTTTCATGATGGAAATGGAAGATAATATCAGGAACCTACATGACCAAAACCTAGAAAAGGATGCATGTATTAGGGAGATAGAGTAACAACTCAAATGAGTAAAGATTGATGAGGGAAACCTACAAATATTCAAGGATAGTGGAGTGAAATTAAAGGAATAACTAGAAGAGACCATCATAGATATGTATGCCCACATGAACCTATTCCAAGAGACAGTGGCCACCATTATGGAACAACATACCCAGGTGCAGGAAAAAATCACTCATTTCAACAATATCCGAGAAATCATAGGTGATATTGATAGGTGGATCATTGAAAATCTAGATGTGCCAATCGAGCTTCTACATCCCTCAAGCGTAGAAAGGAAAGTTGATCTCGTTTCACTTGATCATTTCCATCAGGAAAAGAAGAGAGCAGAAAAAGAAACAACCTACTCAATGGTGATTTGTTCATGACTATACAAGGCAACACAAGACCTAAAAAGAAAGTGTTGTCTCCGTCCCCTTGAAGAACTTGGAAAGACTCTTATTACTAAAAAATTAATAAAGAAAATACAATAGAATACAAGTCACAAGTGGGAGGTAACTAAATAGACCTCCAAGGTGGTGACAAAGATAATCAAATAGCATCTCATTCATCCCACCAAAGTCTACACCATGATCTAGGCATTCATGGCTACTCTGGAAAAAGATATGCAAACTCTCAAAAACAACACAACCATGCATAAGCTCGCTCTCAAGGAATTGGTATACTATCAGATCTTATCACTTTACGATCAGTTAGAGATGTGGAATTCCTACATTTGAGATAAGAGAACATAGACAAGGCATAACAAAAAATTGGAATTTTTTGTCAACTACATCCTATTTTATCTTTTTCTAACCACCTTTAGTTTTGTCTTTATCCTCACACATGTCAAACAAATATTAAGGGGAGATGAAAATTTTTGTAACCACTTCTTGAGTAATACAAGAAGACATTTTGGGAGTTAGGAATAATTGTATAAATACAGGGGGAAGCCCATTTAGAACATGTTCTTCAATCATAGTATAGAATCGAGAACTATTTCAAGGAAGTATATTGTGTTAACTATTATTGAGAAGCTCGTAGGGATAGATTTTGATAGAGAGAATAACTTATGTGTATTGTTGTTTGTTGTGAACTATTTCCAACATAATGTTTTTTGTCCACATGGGTTGTAAGAGCATGTTTTTCTTATAGACTTTTCTAATGCAATAAATGGTATTCTTACAGTTTTGTTATTCTTTCTCATATTTAATGTCTTGAGCACATGGGCTTGTTATGCATGCAAAAATATGATTTAGACTACTATGGTT
>ML783371.1:563437-596133 GCA_009831015.1 Picea engelmannii | reverse complement strand
CCTTCATTTGAAATGTCTTCAAGATCTTCCTTTGTGCCATCATCACTTGATTCTTTATCTTCACTTGAAATTTTTTCAAAATAACATTTAGGAATAATACAATCAAAGGTTTTTGAAGATTCTTTACCTTTAATGATATTGATGAAGTGATATTCAATATCTTCCTTTTCCTTCTTGCTTTGATATATCTCCTCTATATTTAGCCATAGATCCTTGGCGGAAGTGCATTGTCCCATGCTCTCTTTGATAGGGCTTGAGAGTCCACTAAGAATAGTCTTGAGAGCCAATGCATCATTATTCTTTCCTTCCCTTTGAGATGCAAACTTTGACTTGTTCTTCAATGAAACTGATCCACCAATGGTTGCCTTCCAAATTGTTGCTCTCATTGTCTTCAAATGTAATCTCATCTCTATTCTCGAAGTAGAATAGTTTTCCTCATCAAGGATTGGAACTTCATCATCCATTTGTGTGTGTCTATGGATATCCTTCAAGATTGTTAAGGCTTGTAGTGAAGGCCTACTCTGATACCAAATGTTGGACACACCTAGCACACTTAGAGGTGGGGGGGAGGGGGTGAATGAGTGTGGGACTCTTTTCCCAAATCTTCCCTCTTGCACAAAACGTCTTAGTTAACATTCAACATTTATTCATTACCCTTTGCTGTCATTTATAACCCGTTATATGTGAACATATATCAACAATATATCATCAACAAGTCATCACCACAAGGAACACAAAGAACACAAGATGTATGTACAATTTTTCTTTTTATTATGGACAACAATCTCAGGGTTTATTAGCAACAACTGAATAGATTACAACTCTACAACATCACCAGCCCTATTATGCAAGACTCAGCTTACATACTCAGCACCAACTGAGATGAGGCAACAATCCTCAAAATATATCAATTTGTTAACAGGTATGCAACCTGTCAGTAGTGTAGCGCGTGTGTGTACGCGTCGTGGCTCACTACAGCCCGTGTATGTACGCGTCCAGTGTATACAACAACTTGTGTATACCTTCTGAGTTGTTAGGGTTTATCCTTCAAGATAAACTCAGATCATATGAAAACAATATATCATTCTCTTTTGTCTCTGACTGTCCAATCTTCCCACCATCCAGTCACAACACATCCAAGCTCTCCAATAACTTGTTCATGCTCCACAAAAAATCAATATGAATGCTATCTCAATCATGTATAAACAACTAGTATACCACAACAATCATGTCACCACTGAATCAAAAGAGTACTTCTCACTCCATCAACCAAATCAACCAAATTGAACCACATCATAGAATACATACCAAGAATTCCCTAAGAATTCACAACACGTCAAACAATAGTATCCATCAAGACAATAATGTAACCATATCAGTGTCTTAGTGATAGATCTGAGGCCATAGAATGCAGATATGGAACCTGCCTAATCATCCAAGAGCTTGGCACTAGATCAAACACAATTCTTCACCATTCTATCCACTATAGGCATAATGTCCTCATACAACCCGCGTATACCTTCAATGTATACACACCCTATACACAGACAACCCGCGTATACCTCAGAAACTAGGGTTTCTAAAGCTCCAAGAATTTTTCCGTCAAGACCTCCGATATTGCTGAAACTTTGATGTGTCCATGAGATCCTCCTCATGCTCTCTTTCTCCGAATAGACCTTCAATCATGCTCAAGATATCCATGCCAAAGATTCTCTCACAAGAAGCTCTCCATCAATACTCCACAAGATAATCTCACAAGAGGCTCTCCATTGATCCACCAAAAAGGATTATCTGCAAGAGACCACAACCATCTTATTTATACTTTCATCCTCTAGGTCACTTAACCCATTTTTAGGTCACTTAACCCATTTCTAGGTCATTTAACCTATTTTCCTTGTTTTAATGTCAACCACTTTCCATAAATAGAAAGTTCTCCAATACTTTATCATTTAAATAATCTTTCTTGATTTTGTCATTTTTATTTATTATTTAAATAATCCATATTGACTTTGTCACTTTACTTTATCATTTAAATAATGATTTCTTCTTTTAGGGAACTTTGACTTCTTTGGCCATTTGGGGCTTCAAGCCAACACATGAGGGTCCTTCAACTTCGTAGGGCCATAACTCTCAAACCGTGAAGAGTTATGTGACATTCCCCATACCACCGAAAATGGCATGACAAGAATTATCCATCTAGGATAATTTCACCAACAAATTCATTGATATTAATCTCATTATTCCACATACAAGCATGATTCCTCCCAACCACAACTCAACCACAAAGCGTCTTCTCGTGAGGGCTTTCACCATAAGGGGACCACTTTGGAGTTCATTCATTTGTGCACTTTATCAATCATGATAAGAGTATAATGATTCATCTATGCATGAATCCACAACTGCATCATATACATCAACTATGCATCATGTATCAATGACAACTCATTGATCCATCTTCATCATATCAATGACAACTCATTGATCCATCTTCACCGATTGGATTCCACTTGACATCTATCATTCTCATCAAGGACAATACATATACATGACATCAAACATCAATCAATCACTTGAAATCAATCAATGACATCAATCAATCAAACCATTGGCATCAATGACAACATGATCCAATAGTAGCTCCCACAATTGACACTTGAATATCATGGTAAAAATGGCCTAAACTGCACTATGTGGGCGAAAAAACTCAAATGGTATGGTAAAATGGTCTATTTTTACTATTAGTAGAAATTTTTTACCCACTTCATATAGTTTGTGTTGATTGTTTTACCTTATGGACTAATAATATAGTGGAAAGAGTTGGTTTTGGTGGTTTTGGTGGTTTTGTCTAGGATTTTTGCAGTTTCTACCACTTGTTCATGCCTTGGGTAGGTATTTTCTTTCACCAGCATATATGATAGGCTGTCACTCCATTTTTCATTATTGCATTGTCCTATGGCTATGATCCATATGCCTTAGGTATGAAACCATTTATTAGCAATACAAAACCTTCTTATTGCTACAAGAAGTGTCGTTATTAAGTTGTAGAGGCTTACCAAGCATGGGTGCCATTTGGTGCCCATGCAGAAGTTATTCCATAAGACCAGGAGTTCCTTATAGATTCAATATGACTGTGCATTCAAACCTCATATTCTTACTCACAAGAAGTATAATACTTACCTATGGGAATCCCCCCTGAGTCTTGGTTAATCTCTTTTCTGACTCTCTAAAAAGTGAAACGATTGTCGAGTGAACTTGTCTCTTTCACACTCATTAAATGGATTTGAAAGGACGTCTCTTTGGTGTAAGTTTAAACCTCTTTTAGACCAATTAGAGTACTTACGAAAAAGGAATACTCTAGTCAACATTGGATAGAATAGTTTTCCTGGGTATTATTTTATACTTTTTCGGGCCTAGGGGCCTAAATCTATGAAAAAGGACATTCTTTGGAGTTAATTTGTAATCTCATTCCATCATCCTTCTTGTAGTATTGAGCCTATTTCTAGTTCTCTCTTTCTCGTTATAAGCCTATTACCTCGTAAATTTGCATCACTAGCCAAGAAGAGCCTTGTTTATATCCTTTGCAACTTGACACCCTATACCCTAAGAGGAAACATTCCCTGACTGTGCATGCCCCACATGCAATTCCTTGCATTGAGCATAGGTATGTTTCACTATTTGGAGCTAGTTGCTTACTCGCAACACTCATTTCCTCTCTTGTATCATAGCATTTATTTTCCTATGAAAAAAACAAAAAATACAGGTGGGAAAAGAATATTATCTCATATCGACAACAGTAGTGTCTCATTTGACCATAGAACATGATTTTGAGTCCACTATCATCCAAAGTTTGGGTTTAGCATGACTGTAGGAAGTTGAGCTCGTTACATAGAGTTTGCTCCTCCAACTAGTTATTCTTCTAGTCCCTATGGAGAGTTTGTTGATGTCTCTTTCATCATGAAGTTTTATCATCAAGTCTATGTTGCATGAGTTATCCATATGTCTCATGCTCTTTTTCAAAGGAAGTCTAAAATACCGTGTTGACCATTTCTTAGAATTATTGACTTTGCATGTTGACCATACCTTCATTGTGTCTTAGATTCACATGAAGTTGTATTCCTACCATGCACCCTGGTCCTACTTTCATTATGGGTAGGTAACCTTGAACCCAACATTTGACATCTCCTTATTAGTCGTTGACTGGGGGGTTTCCCTTGTGTTCGATGGCAAGAAATATACTCACACATTGAGATTCATGCAGTGTCTTGGATGCTATTAGCCTTATTTCTAGTTTCCTCTCCTTTGTCGACAATATTCCTTATTGACTACTATTCATAGGGTCTTTTCCGTGCACTACTTGCATATGGTGCATGTGAAATATTCTCATGGTCATTGGTTTGTGAATATCCTATTCATATGATCTCCTCCCAATCATCAAGATATTACTGTGTACCTCTTTCTGACTGATGAGAGATGCCCTAATTCTCTTCTTTCATTGGGTCTCTTTCCATCGACTTCAGCTCATCTATTCTGGAAATGAGACCTAGAGTCCTATGAGTACCTAGAGGCTTGCAGTCATCAGTGGCATGTTCTCTCACCATAGATAGTTGGGAATACATTAATGTCTCCTAATCGATGGATTATTCAAGTGCTTTACCTCAACACCCTTATTAATACTTGTAAGAATGTACTCGGTTACTTTATACCTACTTTCGTTATCGGTAGGTTATCTCGCATTTGTTAATGGTATACCTTAATGATTGGTAATCAAATGAAGTCTCATTGTGTTTGACATCAAATCCTCTATTCACATGATTTAGACTTGCACCTTCGACAAATAGTGTAGAATACCTCCATCTTACAGTAGCAACATTACTATTTTTTTGCTATCTTTCATTGGACCAGTACCTATATGACTTCAATGATCATGGGAGATCAAATTGTACTCCACTATATACATATATCTTCATATTGATTTTGAGACTGGATTCCACTAGGCCTTGTTCATGACTATGACATCCTATGGCATGTGTCTACATTGTATTTCCTATTCATGGCCATGAACAACTATTTGGTATATTTACGCATTGATCTGCAGTGTAATTCAAATTGGTAACCATGTGTAAAAATTCATTATGGATTTTAATATTCTCATGAGTAACTAGCACTTCCAGCTAAGTCTCCATTACTCCACTTCTAGGAATTATAATGTATTTCGGCCATTGTAAATACTCCTCTGACTTCACACATGAGGGGGCATATGTTACAACAAATTTTTCCTCACCCCATGCAACTTGCTTGGATGGCCTTTCCATTTCCCTATGTAGAAGTGAAGTCCCCTTTTGTACCTTCCAGGGCCAAAAAAGCACATTTTTCCACATATACGCACCCTATCACTTAGACAACAAGTGTATATGCAAGTTACTCCACTACAACCTGTGTACTTCAAGTTTGATTCTCAAAATTAAAAATTATGTCGGGTTTCCATGCCATGTCATGAGATCCATGATCCTTAACCTTCCACATACTGGAAATGATCCCACTCATCCCTTCAGTTCCATTTGAAGGCTATAAATTGAGCCATATCCAAGCCTTGGAAAAAAGGAGAGAATTCAACTTTGAGAGAAAAGATACTTTGGAGAAATTTCACTTCATATTGAGTCTACATCCCTTTATCCTTGAAATTATGAACTCATTGTTCAGCCCCCAAGCTCTTCATTCTTTGGGATAGATAACCTCATTGTCTCCTTTATATGAGCTTGCCTTTAGTGGAGGATTGAAGTGGTGGAGGCCTAGCTGGAGGAACTTGGTTTCTCAGTTCTGATATGTGTCGTTATAGAAGTTTGTCACCTATATACTTCTACTAATTACTTTAATAGAAATACTCTTTTCTCTTCCAATTGATATCTTGAAAATATTTAAATTATTATTCCATGGGCATATTTATCATGTATGTTAATGGATTATGCTAATATATATGATAACTTTATATATTATCACCATATTCTTGCATATATTGGTTGTTGAGGACAAGTTTTAGGTATAAAGCCTTGAGTTGCATGCTCAACGGTGGTCTTCATCGAACGTCTGGGTGAGGTAGGCTCTTGGCCTTGTCTTGTTATCATTTCATTTATATAGCATACTTGGTATTAGTGTTGATTTTTTCGTTTCATTCTGTCTATTGTGGTTCACCCCATGCCATAGAGATATTTTCCTCGTAACAATATCCACAACCAAGTATCAATCCCAACACATATAAAACCGTTGGTATTCCTCCAGAGGGGGTAAGCCCTCTACGGAGATAATCTCCATTGTTTTACTAATTTTTCCATCGAAACAAAAACATCAGATTCATCCTAGCACTATACATTTCCTGCTCACACCCTCATCCTTCAAAATTGTACACTCCAATATTATCCAAGTTAGAACCCCAAACTTTCCCCCTCGAGCATCCACTACTCAAACTCTAAAAGTTGAATGAAGAAACCATTTCCAGGACTTAGTTTTCTTCAAAAACATCTTGAAACCAAATCATCGGTGGAAACCACAGAATTTAATGAGACTGTCCCCAGTCTCTTCATAGATATTTAAGAAAACTTCCCCGATCTTCACTGGAGGATTTAGAAAAAACTTCTTTGTTCTCCTCTCAAAAGAATTAACCTTAAGAGAAATTGATATGATTTCTTTTGACCACTAACTAGAGTAATTTATGAAATCAATGTTTGTGGAAACTAGTAGAATTGGCACAATTGTCTCCAATCCAACCAGAGACTTTCTTATGAACTCCTTCAATCCAGTCGGGGAACTTTACATGAAATCCTCCATATTTCACCAGAGGAGTTAACATAAACCTCACCAGACTTAAATTTAATTTCTATGGTTCACCATAGATCTTAATGTGATCATTTCCAACCTTAATTGTATATCTTCACACAAAGTCTCATGGTTTCATCGGAGGTCTTGGAAACAACACCTCGGGTGTAAACTTGAGGACTTAACATAAACACCTCTAGTGCAAGTTCTTACCAACCAGCATACTTTTCACCAAATTATTTGGTGTACATCAAAGTTCTTCAAATGAACTTGTTTGTCATACAATGAAGATTTTCATACAAATCTCTCTGATGTACATCGAAGCAGTTCACATAAAATGCTCTAGTCTCAAATTTTCAGGCCAATATCTAGGGTAACCTTAACCAAAATTGTCTGAATTATGTCACTACCTTATATGTTAGGGACCTAACCTCCCTAACCCCTCACATAGGTATAATAATATTTTTTCCATGTAATAAAGGCCGAAAATAATTAATAAGTCCTATATAATTAATGTGAACAAGTCAATGTAAGAAGATCTAACAAAATCTTCCGGTTCTAGAAAGATCTTCCTTTAAAATGTTCTTTAGAAGATAGAATTATTAAAAATAAGAGTAGGAGGCATAAGAAATCCTTGTCTTGAGAATTATTGCAATACAATGCTACTTTGTTGGAGGTGTCCCCCTAAAAGAGGCAAGTGAACGTTTATTTTTATCAATAAAGGTATTAATTTTGGTTGTGGTTCTCTAGAATTTTGTTGTCCCATTGGTATTTTTTGCAGTGTTTTTGTTTTCTTCTTAATATAATAGATATGGTACCTAACAAGTGGTATCATAACACTTTCTTTTGTGGAAACTATGGGAAAAAAAATTTCAGGGTAGAGAAATTTATTTCCAACATCTTTAAAGCACATAAATCTATCGCTTAGTGGGTAAAAATGTGGTGGGGAAGACTACATGCAGGAAATACATATAGTTTCATAAGGTTGTCTAGAAACAAAAATTTCACCTTGTTGGAAACATTTGTAACCCCTTTTGTTCCCCTCAAGTAGTATCACATCAAACATAATATACACATGACCATCACTCCCACATACCGACAGTTATATTGAGAGTCCCCTAGGTCTCCTAAAACCAGATCTAGATCATTTGATCAACTGGCTAATTGTTATAGTGACACCGAGAACAACACTCATGAATATACTCTCTAGTACCTGGGTAATCACATAGTACGAATAAGGGTACAATTGAGCCTCCTCGTTTGGTGCCCTAAGATATTGGTATGATTACTATTATTTGATCCCACACGTATATCAAAGAGCTATAGCACAGGGAAAACCCATGTCTCTAGGAACCCTAAAAACACTAACCATTGGGAAAGGAACAAAAAATAAAAAGAAAAGAAGAGATCTATTTCCATGAAACCCTACCTTATGCATTATGCATTTCTTCACAATTTTCCTATTAACAATTTGGGAAAGTTGTCATTTCAATATTCTTTAGGCCAAAGTATAACTCTACATAAGTAAAAACAAATGTATAATGGTCCCGTCAACACCCTTATTCGGTACCTATCCCATTGGATTCCTCTCTTCGCCCTCATTTTTATTGTACCTTTCATTTTTAAGATTTTTTTTCTCGTGGACCCGACCCCCTTCCCAATACCATTATTTTGGACTTATCTCAATGGGTTCCCCTTTTCACCCTGATCGTTGTGGTACCTATCACTTGTCAAAAAATTTCTCTATGGTCCCACCCATGCTTCCCAACACCCTTATTCGCCACCTATCCCATTTTATTTCTCTCTTTTTATCTTCTTTCGTCATACCCCTCACTTGTAATTTATTTTCAATGCAAACACAGCTGCCCATTTTTTCCTCTGTCCAACTGGCCAATACCCACAACCAAGAAATCAATACGTTGATTCTTGACAACATAGAGAACAAGGAGGAAATCAAGACTTTCAATTCCAACATTAGCAAGATCAATTCCTCCATTCAGATCCTCCAGGACCAATTCCACTATCAAAGACATCAAATACACCCACCATTTAGGTCGTTTGACCACGTTGAAATAGTATGGGACAACATAATACTTTATCGCTGCCTATGAGCACTTGTCTTTCAGAAATGAGGGCATGCCATATGCCTTATTCGAGGAATTATTTATCAATGGTTTAAAATATTGAATTTATTATCATGTCCTAATGGCACACCCCCAGACTTGGTTGGAAGCTACTAACAAAGCCAAGGAAGCACAGTGCATTTTCTTCTCTCAGAATAAAAAACCCTCCTTTATTCCTTTTCATAAAACCACCAATCATAATCCTCCTGCAACTTCTCTCAATATCCATAAATTAACCCATGAAAAAATGGTTAAACACCAACTCAATGGTCTTTGTTATAATTGTGATGACAAATATTTTCCAAGGAAAAAGTGTAAGAAACAAAATATTTTTATGGCCATGTCCCAGGAAGTTTCTGAAGAGGAGGAAAATGTTTCCCCTATGGTCAAGATACCACCACCAGTGGATTTGACTCCACCCTCTGATCCAACAGAATTTGAATTGATGATTTCACTGAATTCCCTCACTATATTCTCTTCTCCCCAAACCCTCAAGTTAATTGGTTACATTAAGAATTAGAAAGTCATCATCCTAGTTGACGGTGGTATCACCCATAATTGTGTTCATCGTTGCATTTCCCAAGAAATCAATTTCTATATCCTTGTAGTCAATAATTTTTAAATCATGATTTCCAATGGCGATTCCATAAAATGTGGGGGACATTGTGAAAATGTGTGGCTTCAAATTGGTCAGTATCACCTAAAATCTCATATGTTTTCTATTTACATGGGAAATTGTGACATTATGCTCAATGAAGAATGGTTACGCACTCTTAGCCCTATTCTAATAGATTTTAAGGAATTAAACATGCAATTCCAATAGGAGGGAAAATAATATAAGCTCCAAGGCATCAAAATAGGATCCCCTAAGATTTTTAGTTCCCATCAAATTGAAAATCTCCTCAAAAGGGGTCATTATGGAATTATCACCCAACTCCACTCCATTCATGTTATTGAGACACCCTCTATGTATATTGAACTCCAATCTATATTCTCCTAACACCAAGCTATTTTTACCACTCCCTAGGGACTTCCCCCTTCCCTTGTAATCCATGATCATTCCATTCCTCTCATACTAGGAAGTATTCCTCCCAATGTTCACCATTATCATCATCCCTTTTCCTAGAAGAATGAAATTGAGAAAAATGATCAAGAATTTCTTGAAGTAGGTGTTATGCATCCTAGTACCAGCCCCTATTCTTCTCATATGATCATGGCACTCAAGAAATAAGGCACTTGGCACATGTGTTCTGATTTTTGTTCCCTCAACAAACTCACCATTAAAGAAAAAAATTCCATTCCTATCATTGATGACCTCTTTGATGAATTGAGTGGTTCTCAGTACTTCACCAAACTTGATCTCCATTATGGATACCACCAGATCTATATGAAAGAGGAATACATTCCCAAGGATGCATTTAAAACTCATGAAGGTCACTATGAGTTCTTGGTAATGCCCTTTATCTTGTGTAATGCTCCCTCTACTTTCCAAAGTCTCGTGATTCATGTCTTCCATCCTTTTCTCTATTATTTTTTCTTAGTTTTCTTTGATGATATTCTCATCTATAGTAAAACTTGGACTTCCCATATTGCTCATGTGGATCAAGTTATCCATCTACTCTCTCAACGCCCTCTTTTCCTCAAACAATCAAAATGTTTCTCTAGAGCCTTGGAAGTGGAGTATATGGTTCATATTGTCAACAAGAATGGTCTATGGGTGGATCTTAAGAAAATTGAAGCTATGTAGAATTGGCCTTGCCCTAAAATCTTAAGAGCTTACATGGTTTTTTGGGTTTAACATGTTATTATCACAAGTTTGTTCATAATTATGGTAAAATTACAACACTTATCACTGCTCTCCTTAAAAATAATTCTTTCACTTGTACTCCAGTAACTAATCAATCCTTCCATGCCTTGAAAGAATCCATGTGAACGACTATTGTCTTATCACTTCCTGGATTCACAAATACTTTTGTCCTATAATGTGATGCTTCAAGGAAAGGAATTGGGGTAATCCTCATGTAAGATGGCAGGCCTTTGGCCTTCACTGGAATGTTGGAAATTTGGTTTGGAAAGTCAGTTTTCATTGATGTCAACCCTTAAATATAGATGTCAACCATTGGAGAAGTTTAGAATCCCTAGAGATGTGGTTGATATTGATTGTGAGTTAGTTATCATTTATGGAGTGGTCGATGTTAGCAGATGTGATGGGTGTGTTTGATGAAGTATACATGAATCCCTGAAGGTGTGGTCATTGAACTCAAAGTTGTATGAGGAATATGGACATGAAGGACAGTGTAAATAAAGTTAACATACTGATATATCGATAGTCCTCATCATGTCATTTCCAACGGTAGGTGGAACGTCATGCAGTTCCTCACGATTGAGGAGTTATGAGGTCATGAAGTTGGAAGCCCCAAAGATGGGTTAAGAAGCCCTATGGAATCCCCAAAGATGGGTTAAGAAGCACCTAATTGGTCATAAGTCATTAATGAAAGGGTAAAGTGGTTGTAACAATAAATTTCAAGAAGCCCTAAAGTTAAGGAAAGAGGTTACTTATAAAAAGTATATATACACCTCAAGAAGTCACTCATAAGTACATTCACACACACATTTTATTGAATATATTATATTTGAGTAAGTGATTTTTATCCGAGGTAACCAAGGATATATGAGGCATTTTTCAAAGGAAATATGAAGTAAAGAAGGGAGAAATTCCAAGGGATGATGAAGTCTTATGAGGATGTGTTCTAAGGTATGTCATTTACAGGTCATATTACCATTTTTTCTATAATTTTTTTTTCTAGAATGATTCATAAATATAGAATTGGAGGCTATTGATAAGACATATCAAGGGTTTTGTGGTATAAATTTCATCTTCTAGGCCATTTCATATCGGAGATACACTCTATGTAATATAGGGTTTTGGGCTAGCCCTGAAACTAGTCTCAAGCAGGTGTTTCAAGTAAAAAAGTCATAACTTCTTCATACAAGATCCAAATTTAGTGAGACTAAATGCATTGGATAGAGTACGTTCCATAGTATATTTTTTATGATTTTCAGATCCATATATCAAACATTATGCACAGGGAATTCTCTACAATTATTCTTTCTAGAATAAGACATAATTCAACAAGGTTTGTCATGTTTTCTATAACTCCTTTTCTGGGATGTTCCAAGTAGTGAAACTTGGAGGAATTGCAGAGAATATATTGACTAATACTGGGTAAAGGTTTCAGATATTTATTCATTGAAGGTACGAATTTATTCTTTTTGAAAGTTAGGGTTTATGATTAATCCAAAAACTAGTCCCATGAGACTAAGGTAAAGTTTGATGAATATATTATTCTCTTGTTTCTGAAGTTGAGGAAGGTATACAGGTTTGTGATCACATACATCAGGTATGTTATAGAGTTACAAGTATGTCTATATGCATGTTTTGAGGGTTGCATGTTGATTATGTTATGGTGCATGCTTGAGGCAAGTCTTTGGTATATTGTTAGGGCATTAGAACATGCTTGAGGCACATCTTAGGTGCATGGTTGATGCATATACTTGGTATATGGAAGGACATGTATGAGATATATATCTTGGTGATATTGGTACTTGGTTGAGGTACACCATTGTTATTACTTTCTTTGTATATCTAATGGTACATGGTATATGGCATGATTGAGTGATATGGTATATGGTTGAGATACATTGTGTAGTGTTGGCACATGGTATAACATAGGTTGGTTGATGCACATGTTATGGTACATAGTTGATACATGGTATGGTACAGGTGTTGATGTACATGATTTGTGTACATGGTTGATGCGCATGGTTGGAACATGGTATGGTACAAGTGTTGATGGTATAGGTATTGGTGCATGGTTGATGCACTTGTTGTGGTACATGTTGTGGTACATAGTTGATTCTTGGTATGGTACAACTTGATGGTTTGGTACATGTTTGAGAAACATATATTATGATGGTATGTTGGTGATATTGGTACATACTTTGTAGAGGCATGTGTTGGTGATGTTGGACATCTAGTAGGTAAGTGTTCTTGGTATATGATCCATGTGAGAGGATCTGGTTGAGTATCAGTGACAATGATAGGTTGGACATGTTGATCAGTTACAAGGTGGATATGTTGATTAGTGATAGGTTGATGTGATGGGTTGGATGTAGTGACAGGTTGACAGTGACTGGTTGGATATAATGACCAGTTGACAGGTTACAGGTTGATGTGGTAGTGGTAGTGATTGTGGTAGTGACAATTGGTCTACACTTATATTTCAAGGTGGCAAGATGAGGAAAGGTGAAATATCCCTGATCCAACTGATCTGGGTATAAACTGTTGATCTGGGTATCTACTGCTAATCTAGTATTATGTCTCACAAATTTGATACTCTGGGGGTTTCTGGATGTGTTTATCTTCAAATTTGATACTCTGGGGGTTTTTGGATGCGTTTTAGTTATGTGATTGAGATTTTTTGTGATTGTCGCATGTGCATGTTATACATTATGGTTTAAACAATATATATATGATGCGTGTGGAAATAAGGAACAAAAACTGCCCAATAATATGTATTATGAGATTTAAGTAGGGAAATACAATGAAATACTGGAAATATAGACAATATTCATCAATTAGATCTCATGGATCGTCACTGGAATACAAGAAAATAACATAAAATACCCATGATCAGAAGATGAAGGGAGATATGATGCATGCACAAATAGATCGACAAAATCGATAGTTTCGACGAAGCAAGGTAACTGCTACAAACTGAAAAACTCATCTGGAAGGTTGTAACCATCAGAATGAGTTGGAACCTGTCTCAACAGAAGCACCCTAGACTATAGACCGATCCTGGTGACTGTCAGATGGAATATTTATCCTATGTGGCTTCAGATATCACCCCTGGGGGTCTTTTCACCTCTTGGACTCTCTGAGTGCACCCAAACAATTCCCCCAATGGAATCAGATGCTATACGACTCAAAATTATCACCCTGGCTAATGTTGAACTAGGTCAGAGGGGTTTCTTTGGATTTGATCTGATACTCCATCTATAACCCCAAATTTCTTTCCATAAGAGTTGTGCCCTGGATGGTTGAATGTTGTGCCCAAAAATATTCCACCATGAGAATCTAATGGGAGGCTCAATCTATGCACCCTGGATGGATCAACTGGGTCAGAAGGGATCTGCAATACGAGCTCTGATCTTGTGCAGCTACATAAACTCTCCCTCTGACTTGCACCCTCACGGGCTGAGTTGCGTAACACTGCAAACTGGATAATCCTGAATCGCATGGTGAAATACCTGGTTGGTATCTCCAATTGGCTAGGGTGTGTTTCTCAAAACCGAAACTAATCAATGGTGGTGGTTTCCTCCAGAAATCCATAAAACAGTAGAATTCAAATATCCTCCTCTGGTAACTCTCTCAACATCAAATCATAACACAACATAATGAGGAATTAGGTCGAATTCCTCCCTTTATACTCTTCCTGATATAATTCACCATTGACCTCACTTAAGCTAGGATATTTTACTCCTAAGTAGAGTAATTAATTAATTAATTCCCCCCTTAACACCTTTTCATTCTATTTCTCCGTTGACTTAAGCTTAAGTGACTTTTCCTATGTTTTTTGGCTTAATTCATCGTTTAGCCATCAATTTTCCCTTATTTCTCCTATCGTTTCCTTTTTTGTGCTTAAATATAGTCTACAGGAACAAATAGACTACTAAGTCACTCCCTACTGGCCTACTCTTGGGAACGGGACATCACATTCCTCCCTTCCCGAGATTGCTTTTCCTCAAGCAACATCAATCCTAGGTATTGCAAAATATGCTCCCCCTCTCATGTGGCATCCTCCACTGGAAGTCCCCTCCATCTAACCAAGCACTCTCTGATGATCATGTTCCTCAACCTGCGCTCTCTTTTCTCGAGCACCTCCTATGGCACTAACTCCAACTAACCCTCCTCATCTAAGGGTGGAAACTCCTATGAAGTGTTGATCTGTTGTCCCACTTCCTTTTTAAGGAAAGAAATATGAAAGACGTTATGAATCTTGCTAGCATGTGGTAGCTCTAGCTCATATGCCACCTCGCCTACCCTCCTAATGACTCTTAATGGCCCATAAAATATTAGTTTTAGTTTCTCTTCTCCACTCCTCTTCAAGGAGGATTGTCAGTATGGATATAACCGCAGAAAAACCAAGTCCCCAACATCAAAACATCTGCATGTCTGCATAGATATTTTGCTAGTTTTGTGTTTCATGTAAGTTTTCCTTCTATGCCTACAGAATCCTTTGGCTCTCCTCCACCCAATATTTGGCCCTCAGGACCCTTCTATCCTAAAATATAGTCTCCACAAAAGTGGGTGCATCATATCCATACAATTCTCTAAATGGTGACATTCTGATAGACATATGGTGAGTCATGTTTTAACAGTACTCACCCATGTGCATTGTTGTCCTCCCACATAGTTCCTCAGATACCCCTCCACCCATTTGTTGACAATATTTGTCTGTCCATCTATCTGTGGGTGGTATCTAGTACTCATGGCTAGCTCTGTGCTTGTGAACTGAAAAATCTCCTTCCAAAATGTGTTGATGAAGCACCCATATCTATTACTAACTATCTACTTGGGTAGGCCATGCAATATGAATACCTCTTTGAAAAAGAAGTATTATACTTGCATGGCCTTGTAGTCCATGGGTATGGAAAAGAAATGTGCAAATTTTGTCAGCATGTCAACCACCACAAATATACAGTCCCCGCCCTGCATGCAAGGGGGGCCTGTGATGAAATCCATAGAAATGCTCTCCCATTTCTACTCCAGAATGGGTAGAGGATGAAGTAACCATGATGGGTGTGTCTACTCTGACTTATTCTACTGACAAGTCATGCACTCCCAGATGTGCTTCAATACATCATCCTTAAGACCCTTCCATGAGAATCTCTCCCTAATCTGCCTCTAAGTTTTGAAATACTCTTGGTGCCCTGCTACAGGAAAATCATGACACACCTTCATAATTTTCCCATTTAAGGTAGATTCTAGAACCAAGTAGATCTGGTCTTTGTATAAAATTACATCATCTAGTACCCAGTATCTATCATCAACCAAATTCCCATCCATCACCTCACAAGAAAACTTTTTTTTGTAATATTCCACCAACAAATGTGTTTTCCAATATGTGCAAATGTCCATCATCGAACACCTTGGTGGCCTCCTAGACAAGGCATCTACCACAATGTTCCTTTTTCCCTTGACATAATCAATGTCAAAGCAAAAGTCTTGGATCTTTGAGACCCACTTCTGGTGTCTCTCATTGAGGTCTTTCTAATCCAGGAAATACTTGAGACTATTGTGATCAGTCTTCACTACAAATTTGCTACCCACCAAATACTACCTGAATTTGGTTAAGGAATGCATGATTGTTATCATTTCCTTGTCTTAAATAGAGTAGATTCAATCTGAATCATTGATCTTCCTACTCTCAAACACAATGGGATGGTCTCCATGCATCAACACTTCTCCAATCCCCACCCCTGATGCGTCACACTCCAAGATGAAAGACCACGAGAAGTCATGAAGGGATAGAACATGGAATGTTCTCATAACCTCCTTCATATTCTCAAATGTCCATTTTGACTCCTTTGTCCACTGAAAGGAACCCTTCTTGGTCAAACCTGTGAGTGGTGCTCCTAACTACGAAAAACCCCTGACAAACCTCCTGTAATAACTGCACAGCCCAAAGAATCTCTTTAACTTTGTCAAACTCCTGGGTGTTGGCCAATCCAAAATGGACATGATCTTTTCCTGATGTACCTGAACCCCTTGTGCACTGATGATATGGACCAAGTAAAGAAACTTTGTCATCCTGAACTCACACTTGACTCTTTGGTGTATAGTGACTGCGCCTCCATGATTCTCAACACCTCCTCCAAGTGCCCCATATGCTCTTGCCATGTCTTGGTATAGACCAAAATGTCATCGAAGAAAACCACAACCGATTTCCTCAAATTCCCCCTGAATATGTGGTTCATGCAAGACTGGAATGTATCTAGTGCATTGGTTAGCCCAAATGGCATAACCAGAAACTCGAAATGGCCAAAATGGCACTGAAATTGCGTCTTATCTATGTCCTTCTCTTTGATGTTGATCTGATGATATCCAGAGCGTACATCAATATTCGAGAAGAAAACCACCCAATGCAACTCATCCAACAACTCATCAATTCAAGGGATAGGATACCGGTTCTTGATGGTTTTCTTATTCAAGGCCCAGTAATTGATGCACATCCTCATGGTACCATCCTTCTTCAGGACTAAGACAATTGAAGAGGTGAATGGATTGCTACTATGTCTCATGTGTCCCATCGTGAGAAATTCCTTGATTTCTTTTTCTATCTCATCCTTGAACCTCTTAGGATGATGATAAGGGGGGTCATCATGGTTTTGGCCCCCTCCTCCAACTCAACGTATGCTCAAATCCCTTATCTGACGATCTTCCTGGTGGAATCAACCCAAAAACCTACTGATGTCATCCCAACAAGTTCCTGATATTTTTCTGATACTGTTGTCAACCCTCAGAATCCTTCCATGTAGTGATGAAGCACTCTGTGGAAAATGTTTCCTCCCCATGACTGAAGATCATCTCCATCCTCTTGGCTAAGACTATTTGGGGTGCTCCTGTCGACATGCCCCTTAGTACAACCCTCTTCCCGTCACTGTCTCTAAATCCCATCTCCAAGGTCTGGTAGTTGGTGGTCATTTTACACAAGGTGATCAACCATTGGACTCCCAAAACCACATCTGTGTCTGATAGGTCAACCACATAAAATATATCTCTCACGGTGTAGTTTCCTAACTTGATCTCCAAGTCCAGAACTCTATCTAGACACTCCACTGTATGGTCATCTACTACTATGACATCAAATCCCTCAAAATCCTCGGTCTTAAGGGCCTATCTCAATGCCAATGAAGCATCGATGAAGTTGTGGGTAGCCCCACCATCTATCAGGGCGATTGTTTGTTTCCCCTGAATATTCCCTTTGATTTGGAGGGTTTCATACCTGGGAACACTAGAAAGGGTTGCTATGACTCCTCCATTTGTTGGTTTCTATCTGTTAGCCTTCTCAGGAGGTTGTGGAACTACTAATGAGTGGGACCCTGCCAGTGTCGGTGGTCTACGAGGAGGCTACTCCTCCTCTTTCTTTGACTCCTCCTCTGATTTGGTGGATCCATTGTCCTCCTCCTCCTCCTCACTGTCCACACTCTCTACTACCACCTCAATATAGTTAATCTCTCCCTTTCCCATGCACCTATGGCCTAGGACCCAAGGGTCTTTGCAATTGAAGACAATATTCTTCCTCATAATCTCTCACCTCATCTCATAATCCAACTTCTCCTTTCCCTTCCAATCTCTCTGGAATGGATTCTAATCTCAATCCTTCTATGGTATGAAGGGTTTGGAAAAGGGTTTAGTTTTTGGCACTGAGTCCACCAAATCTCTAGTTCATAGGATGGCATCCTGCAAGGTGTGAGGTCAGTATGCCTTCACCCATCCTCTCAAGGGTTTTTTGATCCCTTCTGTGAATAACATGATCAGTTAGGGCTCAAATATATCTTTCACTACCAATGCTACCCACTAAAACTCTAATATGAATTCCTATTTTGTGCTAGTTTGTTTCAACTCGACTAGATCTTTGAAATGGATCTCTAGATCCCTCCTATAAAATTTGTCCATGAGTCTCTGTGTGAACTCCCTGTAGGAGGTGATGCAACTGTGGCCCAATGTAACCAATCCATGATACCACCACTCATGTGCCTCACCGTCCAAGTGTAAGGTAGAAAAACTGATGGCCTCTGTCTTGGTCATCTGGTTGAGATTGAAGTAGGTGTCTAGCTTCTGTACCCAAGCTTTGGCGATGCATTTGGATGATCCGTCGAAATAAGGTATGATGATTTTACCAACTTTCTAGATGAAATCAATGTTATTCCCCTATTTTTACTATGGCTCTCCTCTTTGTGGCTCTCTGGGGAGGTTCCTGAGTCTGAGTCCAAAATACTCGACTAGGGTCATGTCCTGATGGAAGTCACAACCCATTGCTGCAAACTCCCTTCGATACTCTACAATTTCCTCTACATGAGTGGGCGGTATATGTGCCATCGGCAGTTGTGCTGCTACCAAGGGTTCCCTTTGGAAACTGAGAAACAAAGGTATGAGAATCCTACTCGAAGAGGTGTATGTGAGAGTGGGTGACTGGGGTCTACTATCTGCCCCTGAGTTCCCTTGTGTTGCATGTGGGGATTTTGTTCTTGGGGTTCCCACCATATCCAATCTATTAGCCACCTATGCCAAGGACTAATACATGGTCCGCTGACTATATAACATATTGTTGATAACCCACATGAAGGTTTCCTCTAGTTCCATGGGGGCCTTACCACTATATATGTCTCCTAGCATCCTCTCTTCCTCACTCTCAGCCTCACACTTTGCTCTTCTCTATGCTTCTCTGTGTGCCTCTTCCTCTTCCTCTGAACTGGGAGGGAAAGGAGGAAAGTCAGGCCTAGGCCTTCTTTCCTTGTGCCTATTGTAAGTGACATATTCGTCACCTACGTGCTCACAACCATCTAGGTCTTCTGTTGAACTCATTGTCTTTAGTCACAGGTTGGCAAGACTAAAGCTCTGATACCACTAAAATATCCTTGATCCAGTTGATATGGGTATCTACTAGTGATCTAGTATTATGTCTCACAAATCTGATACTCTGGGGGTTTCTGGATGCATTTTATCTTCAAATATGATACTTTGGGGATTTCTGGATGCATATTAGTTAGGTGCTTGAGATGTTTTGTGATTGTCGCATGTGCATGTTATACATTATGGTTTAAACAATATATATATGATGCATGCAGAATAAGGAACAAAAACCTCCCAATAATATGTATTATGAGATTTAAGCAGGGAAATATAATGAAATACTGGAAATATAGAAAATAGTCATCAGTTAGATCTCATGGATTGTCACTGGCATACAAGAAAATAACATAAAATTATTGTGAACATAAGTTGAAGGCAAATCTGATGCATGCATGGATAGATTGGCAAAATCGGTAGTTCCGACAAAGCATGGTAACTGCTACAAACTAGAAAACTCATCCGGAAGGATGTAACCATCGGAATGAACTGGAAACTGTCTCAACAGAAGTACCCTGGCCTCTATACCAATACCAGTTACTATTGGATGGAATATTTGTCCTTTGAGGCCCTAGATATCACCCCCTATGGGTCTGCGCACCTCCTAGACTCTTTGAGTTTCCCCAAATGATTCCCCCAATGGAATTGGTTGTTATATGACTCAAAATGATTGCCTTGGCTAATTCTTAACTCAGTCAGAAGGGTTCCCTCGTATTTGATCGGATACTGCATCTATAACCCCAATTATCCTTCCACAAGAGTTGCACCCTGGATGGTTGAATACTGCACCCAAAAATATTCCACAGTCAGAATCTGATGGGAGGTGTCTCAATCTATCCACCCTATATGGATATCAACTGGGTCGGAAGGGATCTGCAATATGAGCTATGATCTCGTGCAGCTACACAAACCATCCCTTTGACTTGTGCCCTCACTAGCTGAGCTACGAAACATTGCAAACTAGATACTCCTGAATCGAATGGTGAAATACCTAGATGGTATCTTCGATGGGCTAGGGTGTGTCTCTCAACACCGAAACCGATCAATGGTGGTGGTTTCCTCCAAAAATACACAAAATAGTAGAAGTCAAATCTCCTCCTCTGAGAACTCTCTCAACATCAAATCATAACATAGCATAATGAGGAATTACGTTGAATTCCTCCCTTTATACTCTTCCCAATCTAATTCACCATTGACCTCACTTAATCTAGGCGCTTTTCCTCCTAATTTGATTAATTAATTAATTAAGTCCCCCCTTAACACATTTTTGTTTTATTTCTCCGTTGACTTAGGCTTAAGTGACTTTTCCTATGTTTTTTGGCTTAATTCATTGTTTAGCCATCAATTCTCCCTTATTTCTCCTCTCATTTCCCTGTTTGTGCCTGACTATAGTCTATGAGAACAAATATACTACTAAGTCACTCCCTCCTGGATTACTCTTGGGAATGAGAAATCACAAAAGGAAAGGGGTTTGTAGCCTTGTTTTGGTTAGTGTCAGAGAATCGGGGAGTTGGATCTTCCTTCATGTTGGAGCCTGATAATTAGGGGGTTGTATCCTCCTTATGGTTGAAGCCATAGAATTCAAGGATTTGTAGCTTCCTTCAGGTTGGATCATGAGAATAGGGGGTTGTAACCTCCTTCCAGTTGCAGATGGAGAATTTGGAAGTTGGTGCATCCTATGAATGGATTCTTAATATATATAAAAAATAATCTCGTGGTTTTCTCCCATTTAGGTTTCCACGTAAATACTACTGTACTTTGTATTTGATGTGATGTTGTTGATGTGATGTTGCTTATGATTATATGATCATGATATATTGAATGCAATCATATATGATACATTGATGATAAACTCGTGAATAATGTTGATGTTTATATATTATGGTTAAAAGTGGTATAAAGTGCTCATATTGATTCACCCCCCCCCAAGTATTCCAACATAGAAAACAACTTTCAGAGAGACATTTGAGACAATCAATCTATAAAAAGGAAATGTTGGCTATTCTATATGGCATGGATCTATAGAATCCTTGTATATTTGGAAAATTCTTCCACATTAAAATTGATCATCATAGCCTCAAGTATTTTCTGGAGCAATGCATTTCATCCCTGGAGAAACAAACATGGGTGACCAAGATATTCAAATATGATTATGAAATCATTTACAAGAAGGGAAAATAAAATGTGGTGATTGATGCTCTTTCCAGGAAGTATGAAGAAGAAGGGTCCCTTTGTTCCCTCTCCTTCATTGTACTAGATTGGCTCCAAGTTGTTCACTAGAAATGGCTACAAGACCCCAAACTTTCTCATTTGATCCAACAATTTCAACACCATTCTATAGCTTCTCCAGAGTGCTCTTGGCACAATGAAGAGATTTTCTATAAAGTTCGTCATATTTAAGAAAACAGTCACACCTTAAATCCACAGTGCTTTTTGAGCTTCATGCTTCACCCATAGCTAGGAATTCAGGGTTTACCAAAACCTATGAATGGGTCAAAGGTTCTTTTTTCTAGGATGGTATGAAATAGGACGTATGCACCTTTTTGGATGAATGTGATTTCTATCAATGTAACAAGGGAGAAACATTCAAATATCTAGGCACACTCCAACTTCTTCCAACTCCTCCTACTATTTGGAGGGATATTTCTATGGATTTCATTATTGTCTTTCCAAAATTGGGAAATAATCCAGTCATCATGGGGGTAGTTTATAATATTTCCAAATAATATCATTTATGTGCTCTTCAACACCTATACACTGCATCCATAGTGGCTCAATTTTTCATGGATAATATCTTCAAACTTCATGGCATACCTCATTCTATTGTCTCCGACTGAGATCCAACTTTCACCAGCAATTTTCGGCAAGAATTGTTCAAGCTCCAGTGCATCCAATTGCATCTCATCATATCCTAGCATCCCTAGAATAATGGCCAAACTGAATTTTTCAATAAGTGTTTGGAAGCATATTTTTCGGCGTTTTCATCTAACAGACAAAACCAATGGGATCAATGGTTACCCCTAGTTGAGTGGTGATATAACACATATTACCATACAACTACTCACATGAATCCTTTTGAATAATACTATGGAAAAATCCATCGTTTATTCTCTCATACATGCTAGGTGTCTTGAAGGTTCAAGAAATATTACAGTTTGAGAGGCCATTCTCCATACCCTCAAAGAAAATTTGGTCATGGCTCAAAATCGCATGAAGCAAAAAGCAGATCAAGGTCATTCTAAACGTAAATTTGATGAAAGGGACCATGTGTTTATTCATCTACAACTTTATAAGCATACTTCACTCAAAATTGAACATTGTCATAAACTTGCTCCCAAATTTTATGGTCCTTATACAATTCTCAAGCGAGTTGGGCCCGTGGCCTATCAATTTTCTCTACCCGGTCATTATAAGTTCCATCATATTTTTTATGTCTCATCCTTAAAGAAAGTGATTGGAATTAAGTGTCAAACTCAAACCAATCTCCCTGATTTGGATGAAGAAGGTTCCATTTGGTTGCATCCCCATGCAATCTTAGACCAACACAAGTAAAATCTCCGTTAGCGCACCATCAAGGAAGTGTTAGTTCAGTGGAAATATATAACTCCAAAATATGTCACCTTGGAGCCGACCACCATTCTACAACAATTTCCTCATCTCAATCCTTGAGGATAAGGTTGTTCTTCAAAGGGGAGGGCATGTTAGGGACCAAACCTCCCTAACCCCTCATGTAGGTAGAATAATATATTTTCCATGTAATAAATACCGACATTAGTTAATAAGACATATTTAATAAATGTAAACAAGTCAATGTAAGAAGACCTAATAGAATCTTTCACTTCTAGAAAGATCTTCCTTTAGAATGTTCTTTAGAAGATAGAATTAATATCAATAAGAGTAGGATGAATGAGAAATCATGTTCTTGAGAATTATTGTAATAGGGTGGTGCTCTATTGGAGGTTTCCCCCTCAAAGATGAAAGTGAACATTTCTTTCTATCTTTAAAGATATCAATTTTGGTTTTTGTTCTATACAATTTTCTTGTCTGCTCGTATTTTCTGGAGTGTTTCTATTTTTTTCTTAATATATTATATCTGGTACCTAACATTATCACTAAGGATTAATTTTCCATGATGCCTTCCATCATTTTATCATATTCCATTGACGACCTCCCACCTAGCATCATTACGAGTAATTATTCCAGTACTTATCACATGGTTAATAAAGTGGATCTTCTTTTCATATTTATCCTTTATTTGTTTACAACATCTGATCTAATTATGTACATATTATTTCCTAGTTTGATTGTACTAATTTAAACTATGTTTTTCATATTCAGATATGTCTCCAAGGAACAAGGTTACTAGCAAAAATCCTACCATAGAGGCCTCTGGGAGTGGCCGCCAACATGAAGATGAAACCAACATCGCAGGATCAATGTATGACAACAAATTTGGCTTCCTGGAAAAGGGGAAGATTCTCTCAAGTGAGGAAATGTTTATCAAATGTTCAATAAACAGAGCTTCATCGTTGATGCGGAAGACTAAGATGAAATTAGAATTTTCAAGAACATTAGGAAATCTAGGATTCACATAGTAACAGTTGGTATTTTTTTTCCCTTATATCAATGTCATTGTCTGGATCCTTAAACATGTGGACTTAGGAAATAGTATATGCAATTCTCAGGGAGATCTTATAGCCTCATTTCATCTTCTTGATCCAGTAAAGTGTTATCATCTAGAGAAAGGAACCTGGAAATTGGATAACAAACTTCTTAGTGAGTTCAAGCATACAACCAAAGACCTATGTTGCATCAGGTACAAACCAAATAAGCAGTTCAATCTCAGACCAATTGGAGGATACCCTACAACCTTACAATGGAAATTGTATCAATAAATGGTGGCCATGCTATGCAAGTTGTATGGAGAGCTAGATTCCTTCAAATTCCCACTATTGTATATGCCCCTGATTCATTATTGTGTAGACAAAGGATCATATTTTAACTAGGATGACATTTTTTCAGAAAACTTAGTAGAGGCTATCACATCAGTTATGGAAGCATATCCCAAATTTTTTTTGAACTTTCACATGTCTTCATATCTCATAGATATCATGTGCATTGCGCACCAATACCAAAAAATGAGTTGGGCATGGAAACCAACTGACCCACCCATACACATATAATGAAAGGTATTATGGGAGCATAAATATAGGAAAAAATATCACAAGATCTGTGATAGATTTCTATCCCCATTGTATGAGTTCATTTTCTACTCGCCAGCCCCATGTATGATTAACAAAGAATTGGATTTAATCAGGAGAATAGGATATTGGTACTTGATGGAGCATGGCACATATATCAATATATATGGGGAAAGCATAGGTGATATTGACAAGTGTATCACTGAAAATCTAGATGTGTCAATCGAGATTCCATGTCCCTCAAGTGTAGATAGGAAAGGTGATCTCACTGTTCTTGATCACTACCAACAGGCCAAGAAGAGAGAAGAAAAATAAACAACCAACTTAATGGCGATTTGGTTGTGACTACACAAGGCGGCACAATACTTAACAAGAATGTGTCATCTCCCTCCCCTTGAGGAACTTGGAAAGACTCTTATCATGGAAAAAATAATAGAGAAAATATATCAGAGTACAAGTCACATGCAGGAGGTAATTGAATTGACCTCCAAGGTGATGACAAACTTAATTGAACAACACCTCATTCATCCCACCAAAGTTTGCACCATGATCCAGGAAATCCTAGATACTTTGGAAAAAGATATGCAGACTCTCAGCAACAAAAAAAAACATGCATGAGGCCACTCTCAAGGAATTGGCATACTCCCGGGTCATATCACTTTACAATTAGTTGGATATGTGGACTACCTACATTTGAGATAAGAGCACAAATACAAGGCATAGCAACAAATTTGAATTTGTTGTCAACTACATCCTATTTTGTCTTTTTCTAACCACCTTTAGTTTTGTCTTTATCCTGACACATGTCAAACAACTATTAAGGGGAGATAAAAGAAATTGTAATCACTTCTTGTGGAATACAAGAATACATTTTGGGAGTTAGAAATAATTGTATAAATACAGGGGGAAGCTGATTTAGAATAGTCTCTTCAAGCATTGTATAGACTGAAGAACTATTTCAAGGAAGTATATTGTATTAACTAATATTGAGAAGCCCTCTGGGACAGATTTTGATAGAGAGAAGAAATTTTGTGTATTGTTGTTTGCTATGAACTATTCTCAGGAGAATGATTGCTTTCCACATGGGTTGTAATAACATAATTTTCTTATAGACTTTTCTAATCCAATTAATTTTATTCTTTCTCATATTTAATTTCCTGAGCACATAATCTTGTTATGGATGAAAAAATATGATTTAGACTACTCAGGTTATAAAATTGTATTCATTTGTTATCTAACTTTGTACCTTTTTGACAATTATCTGATCAGAGGGTTTTGCAAAGTTTAGTGTCACTTCAGCTCACTCGATTACAATTTTTTTTCCTAGCTAGATAGGCTATTTTAGAAGTATATTAGATTTATTTTATGCATTTACATAGTATTCATCTACATATTTTGTTTACATAACCATGAACCTTTTCATCCTCACAACCAACAATGGTAGCTGAGCTAGAATCTGTATGGGTCTCCTAAACCAAACGGTGCATAGTCTAATCGAGACCATGTACTAGGGAGCACCCCTTATTATTGTAGGGAATTTATTCCCCATCAAAATAATTGGATCTAGAAGGAGGGCCTGGAATTGTATGGATTACATAAATTCACTACATAACGCATGACTAGTCCTCCAAAAATATCCTTGTTCAAAATATCTTTCCTCATATAATTTAGAATGGAATGTTACCTTTGAAGACACAAACCCTACATTTGGAAGTGTTACTAGCAGCCCTAAAACTCAAAAAAAGAATTGGCTTCCTATACCTTACTAAGAGTTTACTGAAAATTGTTGTATTGCCCGTGCATAAACCAAATTACTTGGTAAACTACCAACAACCTGAGAACTCCCAAGGAGGGGGACCACTCGTGTGAGATGACCCAATATTAGAACTAATGTCCTTGTCAACTCTATAGAAGATATGATTGAGATTTCTTTCTGGGAAGTACCCTTGCCCCTGAATCAAATCCCTTCTACCCCTCCCGAATCTAAACATAACTTTGATGGTGAAAACCCAAAAATCAATATGGATGAATGAGAAGACCGAAGAGTAGTGATTCCACCATGGTTATCCGCTAGAATCCTTGGCCATCGAATACTATACTTCAGCTCTGATTCCTTACATAGGAATGTTTGTTAAATGAGCTGGTAAAGAAACCCTTGCTTAGAATTTTGAATAAATTGAAGTTGTTTAAAAGGAATTGGCATCTTACAACAGTCATTCATACTCTGAAGAGATTAGGTTAGTTGAAAAGAAGCCTTTATTACTTACGAAACCTCCTAAGGAAGACCCTAAATATCTGGACAATGTGGTTAAACTAGTCAAGAAGATGTCAAACAATTTTTTTGATCTTAATAAGAGTGTCAGCGGAGAACCACCAAGGCCTATACCATTTCTCCCATTCTTCAAAAGAAATGATAACCCACCTAAGCCACCGGAAGTCCCACAACTTACGTTAAATCTGGACATCTTTGGAAATGATAGATTTTTCTCATACCAACAGTAGAATCACTCTGAAAAAACATGTCCCCAGTGGGTAAACTCCATGTCCTTTGTCATCAACCAGTTATTATATCAATAACGTTTGAATGAAGAACAACCAAATGAAGAAGAACATGAAGAAACTCCCGAGGAAGATCCCCCAAAATCTACTATTCTCTTATGGGATTGGTGTATCGACATAGATGATGAGCATAATGAATAAGTTTTTATAGGAGATACACCAGTTGTAAAATCTCCCCCCATAGTCTACAAACTACACAACAAGAGTCTTGTTCCCAACACTTCACCTTCTTCGAAGGTTAATACCCCTCTTAGTAAAATCACTCCCCTTATTCACACTTTGAAACCAAGCACCCAGGCCCCAAAAAAATCCAGTAGTAAGTCTGATATCCATGTTTCAGCCAACAATAGAAAATTGAGTACGTCAAACCTGGCTGCAAAAAACAATAATTCCAACACTTCAATACCTAACAACAAACCCAATGGTTCACAACCCATCACAACAATGAGTAAAACAAAAATGCATGCTTTAGACTACAATGTTATAGAAGATGTGAACATGACTAAAGCTAACATTTATGTGTATGATATCTACTCACTATCACAACAATGTGATCTCCTTCATGAGTCTTTTCATCCCAATAATCCCCATAAGAATATTATTTCTACAACCGACAACATTCCTAAAGTTGTTGAAATGAAGGCAATACACAAAGTAGAGATCAAATCAGCCATAAACACAACAAGTATAGTTGCACATTCCAAGTCTCATGTCCCCCCTTTTCTAGTTACATATGATATTTTTAATTTCAATGTGCATAATTGCTTAGCATATTTTGGAACTTCTTCTAATAGCATGCCCTATTCAATCCTCCAGAGAATCAATGGTATCCCACATCTGACTACTACTAGGATGATACAATTAGCTAGGTCATATGTCAAAGTAAAAGGTGAACTCAAGGATATCTTGATTAGATTAGCTTCTAACCTAAGAGTTCATCATGTAATTGACATTGTTGTTGTTGACATCCTAGAAAGTTATGGTTTGTTGTTGAGCAAGGATTGGTCAGATAAGATTCAAGACTATTTCTCCACCGACTAGTCCCATTTATGGCTCCCTTAATATGGATGATTTTAGGGGCTAAATTTCGCTCATGGGCTAATTTTCCATGGTTTTTCCAAAAACGAGATTCCCTATTTTAAAAATGATTCACCCAAATTCTATAGGATAAAATTATTTTACCTTTAAAATCGTCAAAATTTTATAAAAACTATATAAAATCCTTATAAATTTGAATATTTTTACAAAAATATCGTTAAACATTTATAGTTGGCATATGAAGGATTAGTAAGATTCGCCAAGGTTTCTACATTTTAAAACAAATTTCCATCCTTAAAATCATCCCTGTCCCTTAAAAAGGTAAACCCAACCAGAGTTGTGTACACAACGAGGTTCATATGAAGCACACGATAACATAATTGGAAGGTAAAAATGAGCCTATCATTTTTTCTCATACTATTTTGGAAAATTATTTCTTATAGACTGACCTTGGTTGTTATGAAACACAACCATTTGAAATTCAAACAAACACCTAGTATAAACTCATTCCATGCGATCAAATTGATGATAATTCTTGTATAGTATTAAAAGAATTAGTTTATTATATAATTAACCCTCTTGTTTATACTAACATTTGGACTATGTTCGTTGATGGTTCTGAATATCAGGATGAAGTTGGGGAAGGATGTATTTTTATCGATCCACATTAACGTAAAACCCTCATATCTTGTCGTTTGGAATTTGAATGCACCAATAACACCACATAATATAAAGCCTTCGTCCAAGGCCTGAAAAAATCCATCTACCTAAAGGTAAAATGCTTATGAGTATTTGGGGATTTGGAAATAGTTGTTCTATAGGTAAGGAATACCACTCATTGCCTGTCTCCACATTTGAGGGGTTGTCAACAAGAGGTATGGAATTTATTTTATTCTTTTCAAGAATTCAATATTGAATCTGTACCTCATTGTCAAAATGCTACTACAGACATTTTGGAAAATGCAGCCTCTAGATATACACCTCTTAACGCCTATTTTATGTTAAAATCATGTTCACGCATTCTATACTGGATAATGTCACAAATTGGAGGGTATTCAATAAATATACTAAGATCATCAATTTCCTCACTAGTTTAGACATCTTCC
The DNA here is from genome assembly GCA_009831015.1 of Picea engelmannii. Classification (NCBI taxonomy): domain Eukaryota; kingdom Viridiplantae; phylum Streptophyta; class Pinopsida; order Pinales; family Pinaceae; genus Picea; species Picea engelmannii. Next base: position 566,597 of record ML783371.1, on the reverse strand, counting down.
AAGACTCAATTATAGACGATGAAGCACATGAAAAATATCTTCAACACTACAATGACGAAGCAAGAAAGGTGAAAGCAAATTGCATCCCAAGAAATGTGTTATCATTGGAAAATTTGTTCAACCTTCAAAATAAGTTCAGAAAATTGATGAATACAAAGATGAACATCTCTACCATAATGCATTTCTTGGTGGATCTAGGTACTCTCGAACAACCTAAGTATGTTAATCTGGGCACTTGTTATTCAAAGGTAGAAAAACATATGTTTATACAATTTTTCAAAAGGTATTGTGATGTATTTTCTTGGACTTATGAAGATTTAAACATTTATGACACACGTATCATTCAACATGTAATTCCAATCAAAGAATTTTTCAAGAAATTCCAATAGAAGTTGAGAAAAATGCATCCGACCCTTGAACCATTCATTTAGAAAGAACTAAATAAGTTACTAGATGCCCAGATCATCTTCAAATTACACAATTCAACCTGGGTGTCTAATATGGTGCCTGCCAAAAATAAGTCGGGGGAAATCAGAATATGTATAGATTTACATAATCTAAAATAATCCTCCAATAAATACAAATATCCAGTCCCCCCTATGGAACAAATCATGCAACTCATCTCTGGCTCTGAAATTTTTTCTCTATTGGAAAGGTTTTTAGGTTACAATCATGTTCTCATAGAAGAACCATATTGATTGAAGACCACCTTCAAGACGAACTGGGGGACATACGCATACCGCATAATTCCCTTTGGTTTAATTAACGTGGGTGTTACCTTTAAAATGGATATGGACATTGTTTTCAAAGGTCTAATCATTCAAAGTGTGGTGATCTATCTTGACGAAGTCACTATTTAATCGATGCAAAGAGATGATCACCCAAAGAACCTAAAACAAATATTTGAAAGATGCAAAAATATAGTATCTCTTTAAATCCCAAGAAGTCCATTTTTGTTGTTTCAGAAGGTATTTTATTGGGGAATGTTATTTCTAAATATTGGATTTCAGTGGACCTAGAAAGACCTAAGGATTTCATGCAAATCCTACCACCTCACAGCAAAATGTTCATGCAGTCCTTTTTTGGTAGGATCAATTTTGTAAGATGATTTATCCCATATTTTTTTGAAATTGTGAAACCTCTTCAATGGATGATAAATAAATATTGTAGTTTAAATGGACACATGTAGAAAATGATTCCTTTGAGAACATCAAGGCCACTATAGCAACTGCATTGTCTTTACAAATTATGGATTTTACAAGGGAATTCTTGTTGTACACCTTTGCATCTAACCATTCTCTTGTGGAAGTGCTCAAACAAAAAGACAAGAAATGGAATGAGTGCCCCATCACATTCACAAGCACTGGATTACAAGGTGTTGAACTGAATTACCCACCAATGGATAAGAAAGATTTTTTTTTCACAAATCCATCAAATGGTTCAAACCATGCATTTTGAAGAATCGTACCAAAGTGATCATCCCTCACTAAAAGGTCAGATATCTATGTGTACAGAGAGAGATGGGAAAGAGATTAGGTAATTGGATGAAATCCTTACAATAATATGACCTAAAATTTAAACCAGTAAATATTTTCAAAGTTCAAGGTCTTTGTAAGTTGGAAACTGGGATCACGGATGTTGAAAATAAAGAAGAAGACAGATAGAAAGTGGAGCCAACACACAATAAGTTCCATATTTTTCATCTGTTAAGAATTCTTATTACAATGATCTTAAGTACTATATTAATCATGGTATGGATCCTATCCATCTAAATTCCAAACAAAAGAGATGTCTGAGGCTAAAATCAACATAGTATTAGTTGGTCCATAGCATCTTGTTCAGACAAAATTACGACAGGGTCCTACTACATTGTCTTAAAAAAAAATATGTTGATAAAGTCCTTAAATACTTGAATTATGGACCAGTTGGATTCCATTTCTCAGGATACACAAAAGATCAAAAAATGTTAAGGGACGGGTACTATTGGCCAACATTATTTAAGGATGCTCATGCTTATTCTCACAATTGTGACACATGCCAAAAATAAACTGGAAGACAAAGCATATTTGTTGTCCCGCTTCAACTTTTTACTATTGAAGAACCATTCGAACAATGGGGGATAGATATTATTGATGAGATCAATGCTCCTTAATCCAAGTGTTAGGATATTTAGACACTTAGGAGTTAGTTAAGATCTACTTGGTCTAATATTTCATTAGGTAAAAGTGTGTTTCTTTAGTATGCATTAGTATGCATTTGTAGTTAGGCAATCCGATAGTCACGATATGTTCCCGACATAGAGTGATCTGATGGTTCATACTCTCCTCGATCTTAACGGCCATTGATCCGTGTCTTAACACCTGATTGGTCCATGATCTCTATTTAAAGAGCATGGAGGGTCATTTTCCAATGATCTATTGTGATAAACTCTCTTGTAAAATCTCTCTGTAATCTTTTTCTTTGCATTAATAAACTGCTCCAAGTGGTCGCGTTGGCTGGGGCCGTGGATGTTTCCCCGTAGGGGTTTTACCACGTGAAAAAATCGATGTGTTGATCTTTGATCTGGTTATGTGAGTGGTTAATAAAGGTGTTCGTCCTCTGTTGGAATACCTGTGTTGTCGAACATGGTATGAGAGCCTGTTTGAAGACCCGCTCCTGTTGTAGATCGAGATCGTGAAGCCGAGTTTCCTCATCTCCATTTTCTAGCATTTATGTACATTTCTAGGCTGAAAGGACTGTTCCATTTCATCCGGAGCATGATTTTCATTTAGGAACACTTTTCGTTTCACTCGAAAAGGTTTCATTTTTCCCAAGATACGACCATTACAGTCAAAATCCGGAGGTATAAAGTCTGAATACGCATTTTTTAATTTTTTGCAAAGTTTTGATTTTATTTCGGTTTGTATTTTTTTTTCCAGGTTGCTACTCTTTTAGATCTACGTATGATCTTTGCCCTACGCCTTGTGCGATCTCGAAAAATCAGAAATAGATAGGAAAAGGTGCATCTTCCAGGTAAGCTAACCGAGATCTAACCCTTGTTGTCATCGAGAAGCGAAATTTTTTTCTTGTGTGAAAAGAGTTTTTTTGGAGCATGCTCTCCAAGGCCGTCTTCAACAAAAACAACAACAACAATCCTCCTTCTGAACATTACAATATGTTT